>CM040405.1:51259576-51287882 GCA_022702515.1 Ilyophis sp. 1 JC-2022 | reverse complement strand
GGGATAGGAAGGTTAATTGGTGGGGATTTATGGGATTTTTATTTTGTGTTTAGGAAGGGGATAGATGGTGGTGGGGTTTGGGTAATATGATAATTAGAGAGGGAATGTTTTATGAAGAGGGGAGTGTGAGATTGGTTTAAGGATTAAGGTAGATTGAGATATTGATAAAGTTATTATATTGGAAATGGGTGTATTGAATATTAGAGTAAATTGAAATTGATGGAGTTTAATGAAAGGAGTGGGGGGGTGGTAGGTAGTGGGGAGTTGTAATTTGATTGAGGTAAAGGGAAGGTGGATAGAAAGAAGATGAATGTGGGGGGGGTTGAAATGAGTGATATTGGAGGGATAGGAGGTTAATTTGGTGGGGGGTTTTTGATGGGAGGGGTTTTTATTTTGTGTTTAGAAGGGATTGGTGGTGGGGGGGTTTGGTAAGAAATAATTAGGAAGGGAAGTTTTTATAAGGTTGGGGGGATTGGGTGAATTTTTTAAGGGTTGTGAATATGATTGAATATATAAAGGTTAATGATATTTGGAATGAGGTGATTGGGAGATATTAAAAAATGTTAAATTGGAGTGTGATTTAATGAAGAAGTGTGGGGGTGTAGGGAGTGGGAGGTATGGGAATTTGATTGAGGTAAATGAAGGGTTATAGAAAGGAAATAATATGGGGGGGGGTTGAAATAGTTAATATTGGGAGGAGGGATAGGAAGTTAGATTGGTGGGGATTTTATGGAGGGTTTTATTTGTGTATATAAGGGGATAGGATTTGGTTGGGTTGGGTAATATATAATTAGGAGGAGGGGTGAGATGTATTATGAGAGTAGGGGATTGTGGAGATTGTTTAAGGTATTTGGAGGAGGGGGTATGGATTGAATATTATAAAGGTTATAATAGGTTGGAAATTGGTGTATTAGGGAGGTGAGGTTGAGTGATGGAAAAGTTACATAGGACGTGGTTAGTTGAAAAGACTATATGGGGTGGGGTGTTATGTATGTGGTAATTGGTATGGGAATGTTGGATTGAGGTAAATGGAAGGGGGTGAGAAGAGAAGAAAGATAATGATGGGTGGGGGGTTGGAAATGAGTTGGATATTTTGGGAAGGGATAGGTACTAGAAAGGAAGGGTTGAAGATTTGGTGTGGGTTTTGATGGGTGGGGAGGGGGGGTATTTGTGATTTTGGGTGTGTTATAGGAAGGTGATTGTGGTGGTGGTAGGGTTTGGGGTTAAGAAATAATTATGAGGATGGGAGATGTTGGGGTATGAGGAAGTAGGGGGAATTGGTGGGGATGAAAAAAAAAAAAAAAAAATTGTTTGTAAAGGGATGTGGAGAGTGGTATGGGATTGAGATATGAATAAATGTTAGGATATGATAGGGGTTGTGGAAAGTTAGGAGGTGGTATGGGAGGATAAGTTTGAGGATGGAAATGTTAAATGTGATGGGTGAGTTTAATTAAGAGGAGTGGGTGGGGGGGTGGTAGGTAGGTGGGAGGGGTGATGGGAATTTGGGGATTGAGGGTAAATGAAGGGGGGGTTGTAATTAGAGAAGGAAGATAATAGGGGGGGGGGTTGGGAAAATGAGTTGTGGATATTTGGGAGGGATATGGAAGGGAGTTGAGATTTGGGTGGGGGATTTTATGGGAGGGGGGTTTTATATTTTGGTGTTTAGAAGGGGGGATAGGATGGTTGGTTGGGTTTGGGTAATATATAATTAGGAGGGAGGGGAGATGGTTTTATGAGGAGTATGGGATGGTGGTGGGGAGGAATTGGTTGTAAGGGATGTGAGAGGGGTATGGATTGAGATATTGATAAAGATAGGAATATATTTGGAAGTGAGGTATTGGGGAGATAGGTTTGAGAAGAAATTTAAATTGAGTGGTGATTTAATGATAGAGATTGGTGGGGGGTGTAGGGATGGGGAGGGTATGGAATTTATTGAGTAAAATTGGAAGGGTGTATAGAAAAGGAAAGATAATGATGGGGGGGGGGGGTTGAATTGAGTAGATATTGTGAGGGAAAGGAAGGGGATGATATGGGGTGGGGATTATGGGAGGGGTTTTGTTGATTTGTTGTGTTAGTGAAGGGAAGGATGGTGTGGGGTTTGGGTTAATATATAATTAAGGAGGGGAGATGTAAAATGAGTATGGATTGTGGGATATTGAGTAAGGGATGGTGGAGAGGGGTATGCATGAGATATTGATTAAAGGTTATGAATAGTTGGGCAAATTGGGGTGAATGTGGCGATGAGGTTGCATGGGAAATGTTCAATTGGTAGTGGGTGATTTAATGAAGATGATTGGGTGTGGTGGTGGTAAGGAGGGGGAAGGGGTATGGGAATGTTGGGATTGAGGGATAAATGGAAGGGGTGTGATAGAAAGGAAGATAATGGTGGGGGGGGGGGTTGGTAAAGATTGAATGGGAGGGATAGAATGGGTTAATTGGTGGGTTTTATGGTTGTTTTTGATTTGGGTGTTTAGAAGGGGGATTGGGTGGTGGAGGGTTTGGGTAATAAATAATTAGGAGGAGGGGGAGGATGGTTTGTATGAATTTGGGGATAGGTGAATAGGGTTTGTAAGGGATTGTGAGAGGGTATGATAGAGAATATTATAAAGGTTAAAATATTATTTGGAAGTGAGTATTGAGATATTAGGAGGAAATTTTAAATTGGGGGATGGTGATTTTATAATGAAGAGGATGGGTGGGGGTGTAGGAGGTGGGGAGGGGTATGGGATTTGGGATTGAGAAATGAAGGTGTAATAGAAAGATGATGAATATGGGGGGGGGTTGAAATGATTTGGATATTGGGAGGGATAGGAAGGTTAGATTGGGTGGGATATTAATGGGGGAGGTTTTGTTATTTTGGTGGTGTTAGAAGGGATAGGATGGTGGTGGGTTTGGGTAATATATTAATTAGGAGGAGGAAGAGTTTTATGAGGAGTAGGGATTGGGAGATTTTTAAGGGATGTGAAGGAGGGTATGATTGAGATATTATAAAGGTTAAATATGATTTGGGAAGTGGGGAAGGTGATGGGGAGATGAGTTAAGGGAGGAAATGTTAAATTGAGGGGTTGATTTAAGAAGAGAGTTGTGGGGGGGTGGTAGGTAGGTGGTGAGGGGTGATGGGATTTGGAATGAGGTAAATGGAAGGGGTGTGATATACAGTAATAAATGGTGGGTGGGTTTGAAATGATTGATATTGGAGTGATAGGAAGGGGTTGATATTTGTGTGTGGTTTTGCAAGGGAGGTTTTGTATTTGTGTTTAGGAAGGGGATAGATGTGGTGGGGTTTGTGTAATATATATTAGAGGAGGGGAGATGTTTTAAGAAGTAGGGGATTGTTGAGATTTTTAGGATGTGGAGAGGTATGGATTGAATATTGATAAAGGTTAAATATGGATTGAAGTGGGAAGGTGATTGGAATGAGTTAGGAGAAAATTTAAATTGGAGGGGTGCATTCCAATAAGCGCGTTTGGATGAGTTGTGGATACGCAATGGGGAGGTGTCATGGCAATAGGGCTATGCTGACCCATGGCCTGTTGGAAGATTGCACTCCAGCCTTCCTCAGCCAGCGATTGTGGGTTTAAGTCCCATCTAGAGTCACAATTTCTTTCACGGCCTGGGTAAGCTCAAATGTGATTTTCAAAAGCCATGTTTCTGGGGGAAAAGAGGCAAAAGTAGAGAACGCCTTTGCACTTACATTATTATTTTAAATTTACACTCAACACCAACTGCTTCTTTTCGCTTGAATGACATCGGCTACGTTGCAATGAGTGGCGTCAAGGAAGACCTTTCATATGCGGCTTTGACATGCAATCTCACAAGCACCCTTAAACAGCCAGCGGGGAATTCCCTAGTGTAGTGAGCAGAGTGGCGCAGCGGAAGCGTGCTGGGCCCATAACCCAGAGGTCGATGGATCGAAAACCATCCTCTGCTATGTTTTTTGTGTAGTACTTACTGATTTTCTTGTGAGCATGTTCCAGAAGGGTGGCAATCTTGACCCAGTGGCCTGTTGGATGAGGCACTCGCCTTCCTCAGCCAGAGATTGTTGGTTTAAGTCCCATCTAGAGTCACAATTTCTTTCACTTCCTGGTAAGCTCAATGTGATTTTTAAAAGCAGTTTCTGGGGGAAAAGAGGCAAAAGTAGTAGAACTGCCTTTGCATTATTATTATTTTAAATTTACCTCCCACCTACTGCTTCTTTTCGCATGAAAGACATCGGCTAAGTTTGCAATGAGTGGCGTCAAGAGAAGACCTTTCATATGCGGCTTTGACATGCAATCTCACAAGCACCCTTAACAGCCAGCGGGGAAGATTCCGAGTGTGGTGAGCAGAGTGGCGCAGCGGAAGCGTGATGGGCCCATAACCCAGAGGTCGATGGATCGAAACCATCCTCTGCTAGGTATTTGTGTAGTACTTACTGATTTTCTTGTGAGCATGTTCTAGAAGGGTGGCAATCTTGACCCAGTGGCCTGTTGGATGAGGCACTCGCCTTCCTCAGCCAGCGATTGTTGGTTTAAGTCCCATATAGAGTCACAATTTCTTTCACTTCCTGGCTAAGCTCAATGTAATTTTCAAAAGCAGTTTCTGGGGGAAAAGAGGCAAAAGTAGTAGAACTGCCTTTGCAATTTATATTATTTTAAATTTACCTCCCACCAACTGCTTCTTTTCGCATGAAAGACATCGGCTAAGTTTGCAATGAGTGGCGTCAAGGAAAGACCTTTCATATGCGGCTTTGACATGCAATCTCACAAGCACCCTTAACAGCCAGCGGGGAAGTTTCATAGTGTCGTGAACAGGGTGGCGCAGCCGAAGCGTGCTGGGCCCATAACCCAGAGGTCGATGGATCGAAACCATCCTCTGCTATGTATTTGTGTAGTACTTACTGATTTTCTTGTGAGCATGTTCCAGAAGGGTGGCAATCTTGACCCAGTGGCCTGTTGGATGAGGCACTCGCCTTCCTCAGCCAGCGATTGTTGGTTTAAGTCCCATCTAGAGTCACAATTTCTTTCACTTCCTGGGTAAGCTCAATGTGATTTTCAAAAGCAGTTTCTGGGGGGAAAAGAGGCAAAAGTAGTAGAACTGCCTTTGCACTTCATTATTATTTTAAATTTACCACACACCAACTGCTTCTTTTCGCATGAAAGACATCGGCTACGTTTGCAATGAGTGGCGTCAAGGAAGACCTTTCATATGCGGCTTTGACATGCAATCTCACAAGCACCCTTAACAGCCAGCGGGCAAGTTTCCTAGTGTAGTGAGCAGAGTGGCGCAGCGGAAGCGTGCTGGGCCCATAACCCAGAGGTCGATGGATCGAAACCATCCTCTGCTATGTATTTGTGTAGTACTTACTGATTTTCTTGTGAGCATGTTCCAGAAGGGTGGCAATCTTGACCCAGTGGCCTGTTGGATGAGGCACTCGCCTTCCTCAGCCAGCGATTGTTGGTTTAAGTCCCATCTAGAGTCACAATTTCTTTCACTTCCTGGGTAAGCTCAATGTGATTTTCAAAAGCAGTTTCTGGGGGGAAAAGAGGCAAAAGTAGTAGAACTGCCTTTGCAATTTATTATTATTTTAAATTTACCTCCCACCACCTGCTTCTTTTCGCATGAAAGACATCGGCTACGTTTGCAATGAGTGGCGTCAAGGTAAGACCTTTCATATGCGGCGTTGACATGCAATCTCACAAGCACCCTTAACGGCCAGCAGGCAAGTTTCCTAGTGCGGTGAGCAGAGTGGCGCAGCGGAAGCGTGCTGGGCCCATAACCCAGAGGTCGATGGATCGAAACCATCCTCTGCTATGTATTTGTGTAGTACTTTCTGATTTTCTTGTGAGCATGTTCCAGAAGGGTGGCAATCTTGACCCAGTGGCCTGTTGGATGAGGCACTCGCCTTCCTCAGCCAGCGATTGTTGGTTTAAGTCCCATCTAGAGTCACAATTTCTTTCACTTCCTGGGTAAGCTCAATGTGATTTTCAAAAGCAGTTTCTGGGGGGAAAAGAGGCAAAAGTAGTAGAACTGCCTTTGCAATTTCATTATTATTTTAAATTTACCACACACCAACTGCTTCTTTTCGCATGAAAGACATCGGCTACGTTTGCAATGAGTGGCGTCAAGGGAAGACCTTTCATATGCGGCTTTGACATGCAATCTCACAAGCACCCTTAACAGCCAGCGGGGAAGTTCCCAAGTGTAGTGAGCAGAGTGGCGCAGCGGAAGCGTGCTGGGCCCATAACCCAGAGGTCGATGGATCGAAACCATCCTCTGCTATGTTTTGTGTAGTACTTACTGATTTTCTTGTGAGCATGTTCCAGAAGGGTGGCAATCTTGACCCAGTGGCCTGTTGGATGAGGCACTCGCCTTCCTCAGCCAGTGATTGTTGGTTTAAGTCCCATCTAGTCACAATTTCTTTCACTTCCTGGGTAAGCTCAATGTGATTTTTAAAAGCAGTTTCTGGGGGGAAAAGAGGCAAAAGTAGTAGAACTGCCTTTGCAATTTATTATTATTTTAAATTTACCTCCCACCAACTGCTTCTTTTCGCATGAAAGACATCGGCTAAGTTTGCAATGAGTGGCGTCAAGGAAAGACCTTTCATATGCGGCTTTGACATGCAATCTCACAAGCACCCTTAACAGCCAGCGGGGAAGTTCCCAAGTGTAGTGAGCAGAGTGGCGCAGCGGAAGCGTGCTGGGCCCATAACCCAGAGGTCGATGGATCGAAACCATCCTCTGCTATGTTTTTGTGTAGTACTTACTGATTTTCTTGTGAGCATGTTCCAGAAGGGTGGCAATCTTGACCCAGTGGCCTGTTGGATGAGGCACTCGCCTTCCTCAGCCAGTGATTGTTGGTTTAAGTCCCATCTAGTCACAATTTCTTTCACTTCCTGGGTAAGCTCAATGTGATTTTTAAAAGCAGTTTCTGGGGGGAAAAGAGGCAAAAGTAGTAGAACTGCCTTTGCAATTTATTATTATTTTAAATTTACCTCCCACCAACTGCTTCTTTTCGCATGAAAGACATCGGCTAAGTTTGCAATGAGTGGCGTCAAGGAAAGACCTTTCATATGCGGCTTTGACATGCAATCTCACAAGCACCCTTAACAGCCAGCTGGGAAGTTCCCTAGTGCCGTGAGCAGAGTGGCGCAGCGGAAGCGTGCTGGGCCCATAACCCAGAGGTCGATGGATCGAAACCATCCTCTGCTATGTATTTGTGTAGTACTTTCTGATTTTCTTGTGAGCATGTTCCAGAAGGGTGGCAATCTTGACCCAGTGGCCTGTTGGATGAGGCACTCGCCTTCCTCAGCCAGCGATTGTTGGTTTAAGTCCCATCTAGAGTCACAATTTCTTTCACTTCCTGGGTAAGCTCAATGTGATTTTCAAAAGCAGTTTCTGGGGGGAAAAGAGGCAAAAGTAGTAGAACTGCCTTTGCACTTCATTATTATTTTAAATTTACCACACACCAACTGCTTCTTTTCGCATGAAAGACATCGGCTACGTTTGCAATGAGTGGCGTCAAGGGAAGACCTTTCATATGCGGCTTTGACATGCAATCTCACAAGCACCCTTAACAGCCAGCAGGCAAGTTCCCTAGTGCGGTGAGCAGAGTGGCGCAGCGGAAGCGTGCTGGGCCCATAACCCAGAGGTCGATGGATCGAAACCATCCTCTGCTATATCTTTGTGTAGTACTTACTGATTTTCTTGTGAGCATGTTCCAGAAGGGTGGCAATCTTGACCCAGTGGCCTGTTGGATGAGGCACTCGCCTTCCTCAGCCAGCAATTATTGGTTTAAGTCCCATCTAGAGTCACAATTTCTTTCACTTCCTGGGTAAGCTGAATGTGATTTTCAAAAGCAGTTTCTGGGGGGAAAACAGGCAAAAGTAGTAGAACTGCTTTTGCAATTTATTATTATTTTAAATTTACCTCCCACCAACTGCTTCTTTTCGCATGAAAGACATCGGCTAAGTTTGCAATGAGTGGCGTCAAGGAAAGACCTTTCATATGCGGCTTTGACATGCAATCTCACAAGCACCCTTAACAGCCAGCGGGGAAGTTCCCAAGTGTAGTGAGCAGAGTGGCGCAGCGGAAGCGTGCTGGGCCCATAACCCAGAGGTCGATGGATCGAAACCATCCTCTGCTATGTTTTTGTGTAGTACTTACTGATTTTCTTGTGAGCATGTTCCAGAAGGGTGGCAATCTTGACCCAGTGGCCTGTTGGATGAGGCACTCGCCTTCCTCAGCCAGTGATTGTTGGTTTAAGTCCCATCTAGTCACAATTTCTTTCACTTCCTGGGTAAGCTCAATGTGATTTTTAAAAGCAGTTTCTGGGGGGAAAAGAGGCAAAAGTAGTAGAACTGCCTTTGCAATTTATTATTATTTTAAATTTACCTCCCACCAACTGCTTCTTTTCGCATGAAAGACATCGGCTAAGTTTGCAATGAGTGGCGTCAAGGAAAGACCTTTCATATGCGGCTTTGACATGCAATCTCACAAGCACCCTTAACAGCCAGCTGGCAAGTTTCCTAGTGCGGTGAGCAGAGTGGCGCAGCGGAAGCGTGCTGGGCCCATAACCCAGAGGTCGATGGATCGAAACCATCCTCTGCTATGTATTTGTGTAGTACTTTCTGATTTTCTTGTGAGCATGTTCCAGAAGGGTGGCAATCTTGACCCAGTGGCCTGTTGGATGAGGCACTCGCCTTCCTCAGCCAGCGATTGTTGGTTTAAGTCCCATCTAGAGTCAGAATTTCTTTCACTTCCTGGCTAAGCTCAATGTAATTTTCAAAAGCAGTTTCTGGGGGGAAAAGAGGCAAAAGTAGTAGAACTGCCTTTGCAATTTATTATTATTTTAAATTTACCTCCCACCAACTGCTTCTTTTCGCATGAAAGACATCGGCTAAGTTTGCAATGAGTGGCATCAAGGAAAGACCTTTCATATGCGGCTTTGACATGCAATCTCACAAGCACCCTTAACAGCCAGCGGGCAAGTTCTATAGTGTCGTGAGCAGAGTGGCGCAGCGGAAGCGTGCTGGGCCCATAACCCAGAGGTCGATGGATCGAAACCATCCTCTGCTATGTATTTGTGTAGTACTTACTGATTTTCTTTGAGCATGTTCCAGAAGGGTGGCAATCTTGACCCAGTGGCCTGTTGGATGAGGCACTCGCCTTCCTCAGCCAGTGATTGTTGGTTTAAGTCCCATCTAGTCACAATTTCTTTCACTTCCTGGGTAAGCTCAATGTGATTTTCAAAAGCAGTTTCTGGGGGGAAAAGAGGCAAAAGTAGTAGAACTGCCTTTGCACTTCATTATTATTTTAAATTTACCACACACCAACTGCTTCTTTTCGCATGAAAGACATCGGCTACGTTTGCAATGAGTGGCGTCAAGGGAAGACCTTTCATATGCGGCTTTGACATGCAATCTCACAAGCACCCTTAACAGCCAGCGGGCAAGTTCCTTTGCGTGGTGAGCAGAGTGGCGCAGCGGAAGTGTGCTGGACCCATAACCCAGAGGTCGATGGATCGAAACCATCCTCTGCTATATCTTTGTGTAGTACTTACTGATTTTCTTGTGAGCATGTTCCAGAAAGGTGGCAATCTTGACCCAGTGGCCTGTTGGATGATGCACTCGCCTTCCTCAGCCAGCGATTATTGGTTTAAGTCCCATCTAGAGTCACCATTTCTTTCACTTCCTGGGTAAGCTGAATGTGATTTTCAAAAGCAGTTTCTGGGGGGAAAACAGGCAAAAGTAGTAGAACAGCTTTTGCAATTTATTATTATTTTAAATTTACCTCCCACCAACTGCTTCTTTTCGCATAAAAGACATCGGCTACGTTTGCAATGAGTGGCGTCAAGGAAAGACCTTTCATATGCGGCTTTGACATGCAATCTCACAAGCACCCTTAACAGCCAGCGGGCAAGTTCCACAGTATCGTGAGCAGAGTGGCGTAGCGGAAGCGTGCTGGGCCCATAACCCAGAGGTCGATGGATCCAAACCATCCTCTGCTATGCATTTGTGTAGTACTTACTGATTTTCTTTGAGCATGTTCCAGAAGGGTGGCAATCTTGACCCAGTGGCCTGTTGGATGAGGCACTCGCCTTCCTCAGCCAGCGATTGTTGGTTTAAGTCCCATCTAGAGTCACAATTTCTTTCACTTCCTGGGTAAGCTCAATGTGATTTTCAAAAGCAGTTTCTGGGGGGAAAGAGGCAAAAGTAGTAGAACTGCCTTTGCACTTCATTATTATTTTAAATTTACCACACACCAACTGCTTCTTTTCGCATGAAAGACATCGGCTACATTTGCAATGAGTGGCGTCAAGGGAAGACCTTTCATATGCGGCTTTGACATGCAATCTCACAAGCACCCTTAACAGCCAGCGGGGAAGTCTCATAGTGTCGTGAGCAGAGTGGCGCAGCAGAAGCGTGGTAGGCCCATAACCCAGAGGTCGATGGATCGAAATCATCCTCTGCTATGTTTTTGTGTAGTAATTACTGATTTTCTTGTGAGCATGTTCCAGAAGGGTGGCAATCTTGACCCAGTGGCCTGTTGGATGAGGCACTCGCCTTCCTCAGCCAGCGATTGTTGGTTTAAGTCCCATCTAGAGTCACAATTTCTTTCACTTCCTGGCTAAGCTCAATGTAATTTTCAAAAGCAGTTTCTGGGGGGAAAAGAGGCAAAAGTAGTAGAACTGCGTTTGCAATTTATTATTATTTTAAATTTACCTCCCACCAACTGCTTCTTTTCGCATGAAAGACATCGGCTAAGTTTGCAATGAGTGGCGTCAAGAGAAGACCTTTCATATGCGGCTTTGACATGCAATCTCACAAGCACCCTTAACAGCCAGCGGGCAAGTTCCATAGTGTCGTGAGCAGAGTGGCGCAGCGGAAGCGTCCTGGGCCCATAACCCAGAGGTCGATGGATCGAAACCATCCTCTGCTATGTATTTGTGTAGTACTTACTGATTTTCTTTGAGCATGTTCCAGAAGGGTGGCAATCTTGACCCAGTGGCCTGTTGGATGAGGCACTCTCCTTCCTCAGCCAGCGATTGTTGGTTTAAGTCCCATCTAGAGTCACAATTTCTTTCACTTCCTGTGTAAGCTCAATGTGATTTTCAAAAGCAGTTTCTGGGGGGAAAAGAGGCAAAAGTAGTTGAACTGCCTTTGCACTTCATTATAATTTTAAATTTACCACACACCAACTGCTTCTTTTCGCATGAAAGACATCGGCTACGTTTGCAATGAGTGGCGTCAAGGGAAGACCTTTCATATGCGGCTTTGACATGCAATCTCACAAGCACCCTTAACAGCCAGCGGGCAAGTTTCCTTGGGCGGTGAGTAGAGTGGCGCAGCGGAAGCGTGCTAGGCCCATAACCCAGTGGTCGATGGATCGAAACCTTCCTCTGCTATATCTTTGTGTAGTACTTACTGATTTTCTTGTGAGCATGTTCCAGAAAGGTGGCAATCTTGACCCAGTGGCCTGTTGGATGATGCACTCGCCTTCCTCAGCCAGCGATTATTGGTTTAAGTCCCATCTAGAGTCACAATTTCTTTCACTTCCTGGGTAAGCTCAATGTGATTTTCAAAAGCAGTTTCTGGGGGGAAAACAGGCAAAAGTAGGAGAACTGCTTTTGCAATTTATTATTATTTTAAATTTACCTCCCACCAACTGCTTCTTTTCGCATTATTGACATCGGCTACGTTTGCAATGAGTGGCATCAAGGAAAGACCTTTCATATGCGGCTTTGACATGCAATCTCACAAGCACCCTTAACAGCCAGCGGGGAAGTATCCTAGTGTAGTGAGCAGAGTGGCGCAGCGGAAGCGTGCTGGGCCCATAACCCAGAGGTCGATGGATCGAAACCATGCTCTGCTATGTCTTTGTGTAGTACTTACTGATTTTCTTGTGAGCATGTTCCAGAAGGGTGGCAATCTTGACCCAGTGGCCTGTTGGATGAGGCACTCGCCTTCCTCAGCCAGTGATTGTTGGTTTAAGTCCCATCTAGTCACAATTTCTTTCACTTCCTGGGTAAGCTCAATGTGATTTTTAAAAGCAGTTTCTGGGGGGAAAAGAGGCAAAAGTAGTAGAACTGCCTTTGCAATTTATTATTATTTTAAATTTACCTCCCACCAACTGCTTCTTTTCGCATTATTGACATCGGCTACGTTTGCAATGAGTGGCATCAAGGAAAGACCTTTCATATGCGGCTTTGACATGCAATCTCACAAGCACCCTTAACAGCCAGCGGGCAAGTTCCGGAGTGTCGTGAGCAGAGTGGCGCAGCGGAAGAGTGCTGGGCCCATAACCCAGAGGTCGATGGATCGAAACCATCCTCTGCTATGTATTTGTGTAGTACTTACTGATTTTCTTTGAGCATGTTCCAGAAGGGTGGCAATCTTGACCCAGTGGCCTGTTGGATGAGGCACTCGCCTTCCTCAGCCAGCGATTGTTGGTTTAAGTCCCATCTAGAGTCACAATTTCTTTCACTTCCTGGCTAAGCTCAATGTAATTTTCAAAAGCAGTTTCTGGGGGGAAAAGAGGCAAAAGTAGTAGAACTGCCTTTGCACTTCATTATTATTTTAAATTTACCACACACCAACTGCTTCTTTTCGCATGAAAGACATCGGCTACGTTTGCAATGAGTGGCGTCAAGGGAAGACCTTTCATATGCGGCTTTGACATGCAATCTCACAAGCACCCTTAACAGCCAGCGGGCAAGTTTCCTTGTGTGGTGAGCAGAGTGGCGCAGCGGAAGTGTGCTGAGCCCATAACCCAGAGGTCGATGGATCGAAACCATCCTCTGCTATATCTTTGTGTAGTACTTACTGATTTTCTTGTGAGCATGTTCCAGAAAGGTGGCAATCTTGACCCAGTGGCCTGTTGGATGATTACATTACATTACATTACATTCATTTAGCAAACGCTTTTATCCAAAGCGACGTACAGTAAGTGCATACAGAAAGGTCATCGAAGTAACTACAGAACAGATAAGAAAGCACATTCTTCCCATACAGTAGCAGCTATCCCTAGTAATGAACACAATGCAGTTCAAAGTGAACTGGGTAAATCAGCTCTAATACAGTTCTATTCTAACTATTATAAACTTGACTATCTTGAGTACACAGTTCAACAAGAGCACAAACCATGAGGTCCTAGATAAGTATTAGTCCAGGTGGAGTCTGAAAAGGTGCGTTTTCAGGCCACGACGGAAAGATGATGCACTCGCCTTCCTCAGCCAGCGATTATTGGTTTAAGTCCCATCTAGAGTCACCATTTCTTTCACTTCCTGGGTAAGCTGAATGTGATTTTCAAAAGCAGTTTCTGGGGGGAAAACAGGCAAAAGTAGTAGAACTGCTTTTGCAATTTATTATTATTTTAAATTTACCTCCCACCAACTGCTTCTTTTCGCATAAAAGACATCGGCTAAGTTTGCAATGAGTGGCGTCAAGAGAAGACCTTTCATATGCGGCTTTGACATGCAATCTCACAAGCACCCTTAACAGCCAGCGGGCAAGCTCCATAGTGTCGTGAGCAGAGTGGCGCAGAGGAAGCGTGATGGGCCCATAACCCAGAGGTCGATGGATCGAAACCATCCTCTGCTATGTATTTGTGTAGTACTTACTGATTTTCTTTGAGCATGTTCCAGAAAGGTGGCAATCTTGACCCAGTGGCCTGATGGATGAGGCACTCTCCTTCCTCAGCCAGCGATTGTTGGTTTAAGTCCCATCTAGAGTCACAATTTCTTTCACTTCCTGTGTAAGCTCAATGTGATTTTCAAAAGCAGTTTCTGGGGGGAAAAGAGGCAAAAGTAGTTGAACTGCCTTTGCACTTCATTATAATTTTAAATTTACCACACCAACTGCTTCTTTTCGCATGAAAGACATCGGCTACGTTTGCAATGAGTGGCGTCAAGGGAAGACCTTTCATATGCGGCTTTGACATGCAATCTCACAAGCACCCTTAACAGCCAGCGGGCAAGTTCCCTTGGGCGGTGAGTAGAGTGGCGCAGCGGAAGCGTGCTGGGCCCATAACCCAGTGGTCGATGGATCGAAACCATCCTCTGCTATATCTTTGTGTAGTACTTACTGATTTTCTTGTGAGCATGTTCCAGAAAGGTGGCAATCTTGACCCAGTGGCCTGTTGGATGATGCACTCGCCTTCCTCAGCCAGCGATTATTGGTTTAAGTCCCATCTAGAGTCACCATTTCTTTCACTTCCTGGGTAAGCTGAATGTGATTTTCAAAAGCAGTTTCTGGGGGGAAAACAGGCAAAAGTAGGAGAACTGCTTTTGCAATTTATTATTATTTTAAATTTACCTCCCACCAACTGCTTCTTTTCGCATTATTGACATCGGCTACGTTTGCAATGAGTGGCATCAAGGAAAGACCTTTCATATGCGGCTTTGACATGCAATCTCACAAGCACCCTTAACAGCCAGCGGGGAAGTACCCTAGTGTAGTGAGGAGAGTGGCGCAGCGGAAGCGTGCTGGGCCCATAACCCAGAGGTCGATGGATCGAAACCATCCTCTGGTATGTTTTTGTGTAGTACTTACTGATTTTCTTGTGAGCATGTTCCAGAAGGGTGGCAATCTTGACCCAGTGGCCTGTTGGATGAGGCACTCGCCTTCCTCAGCCAGTGATTGTTGGTTTAAGTCCCATCTAGTCACAATTTCTTTCACTTCCTGGGTAAGCTCAATGTGATTTTTAAAAGCAGTTTCTGGGGGGAAAAGAGGCAAAAGTAATAGAACTGCCTTTGCAATTTATTATTATTTTAAATTTACCTCCCACCAACTGCTTCTTTTCGCATTATTGACATCGGCTAAGTTTGCAATGAGTGGCATCAAGAGAAGACCTTTCATATGCGGCTTTGACATGCAATCTCACAAGCACCCTTAACAGCCGGCGGGGAAGTTTCATAGTGTCGTGAGCAGAGTGGCGCAACGGAAGCGTGCTGGGCCCATAACCCAGAGGTCGATGGATCGAAACCATTCTCTGCTATATCTTTGTGTAGTACTTACTGATTTTCTCGTGAGCATGTTCCAGAAAGGTGGCAATCTTGACCCAGTGGCCTGTTGGATGAGGCACTCGCCTTCCTCAGCCAGCGATTGTTGGTTTAAGTCCCATCTAGAGTCACCATTTCTTTCACTTCCTGGGTAAGCTGAATGTGATTTTCAAAAGCAGTTTTTGGGGGGAAAACAGGCAAAAGTAGGAGAACTGCTTTTGCAATTTATTATTATTTTAAATTTACCTCCCACCAACTGCTTCTTTTCGCATAAAAGACATCGGCTATGTTTGCAATGAGTGGCATCAAGAGAAGACCTTTCATATGCGGCTTTGACATGCAATCTCACAAGAACCCTTAACAGCCAGCGGGCAAGTTCCATAGTGTCGTGAGCAGAGTGGCGCAGCGGAAGCGTGCTGGGCCCATAACCCAGAGGTCGATGGATCGAAACCATCCTCTGCTATGTATTTGTGTAGTACTTACTGATTTTCTTTGAGCATGTTCCAGAAGGGTGGCAATCTTGACCCAGTGGCCTGTTGGATGAGGCACTCGCCTTCCTCAGCCAGCGATTGTTGGTTTAAGTCCCATCTAGAGTCACAATTTCTTTCACTTCCTGGGAAAGCTCCATGTGATTTTCAAAAGCAGTTTCTGGGGGGAAAAGAGGCAAAAGTAGTAGAACTGCCATTGCACTTCATTATTATTTTAAATTTACCACACACCAACTGCTTCTTTTCGCATGAAAGACATCGGCTACGTTTGCAATGAGTGGCGTCAAGGGAAGACCTTTCATATGCGGCTTTGACATGCAATCTCACAAGCACCCTTAACAGCCAGCGGGGAAGCTTCCTACTGTAGTGAGCAGAGTGGCGCAGCGGAAGCGTGCTGGGCCCATAACCCAGCGGTCGATGGATCGAAACCATCCTCTGCTATGTCTTTGTGTAGTACTTACTGATTTTCTTGTGAGCATGTTCCAGAAGGGTGGCAATCTTGACCCAGTGGCCTGTTGGATGAGGCACTCGCCTTCCTCAGCCAGTGATTGTTGGTTTAAGTCCCATCTAGTCACAATTTCTTTCACTTCCTGGGTAAGCTCAATGTGATTTTTAAAAGCAGTTTCTGGGGGGAAAAGAGGCAAAAGTAGTAGAACTGCCTTTGCAATTTATTATTATTTTAAATTTACCTCCCACCAACTGCTTCTTTTCGCATGAAAGACATCGGCTAAGTTTGCAATGAGTGGCGTCAAGGAAAGACCTTTCATATGCGGCGTTGACATGCAATCTCACAAGCACCCTTAACGGCCAGCAGGCAAGTTTCCTCGTGCGGTGAGCAGAGTGGCGCAGCGGAAGCGTGCTGGGCCCATAACCCAGAGGTCGATGGATCGAAACCATCCTCTGCTAGGTATTTGTGTAGTACTTACTGATTTTCTTGTGAGCATGTTCCAGAAGGGTGGCAATCTTGACCCAGTGGTCTGTTGGATGAGGCACTCGCCTTCCTCAGCCAGCGATTGTTGGTTTAAGTCCCATCTAGAGTCACAATTTCTTTCACTTCCTGGCTAAGCTCAATGTAATTTTCAAAAGCAGTTTCTGGGGGGAAAAGAGGCAAAAGTAGTAGAACTGCGTTTGCAATTTATTATTATTTTAAATTTACCTCCCACCAACTGCTTCTTTTCGCATGAAAGACATCGGCTAAGTTTGCAATGAGTGGCGTCAAGAGAAGACCTTTCATATGCGGCTTTGACATGCAATCTCACAAGCACCCTTAACAGCCAGCGGGCAAGTTCCATAGCGTCGTGAGCAGAGTGGTGCAACGGAAGCGTGCTGGGCCCATAACCCAGAGGGCGATGGATCGAAACCATTCTCTGCTATGTATTTGTGTAGTACTTACTGATTTTCTTGTGAGCATGTTCCAGAAGGGTGGCAATCTTGACCCAGTGGCCTGTTGGATGAGGCACTCGCCTTCCTCAGCCAGTGATTGTTGGTTTAAGTCCCATCTAGTCACAATTTCTTTCACTTCCTGGGTAAGCTCAATGTGATTTTTAAAAGCAGTTTCTGGGGGGAAAAGAGGCAAAAGTAGTAGAACTGCCTTTGCAATTTATTATTATTTTAAATTTACCTCCCACCAACTGCTTCTTTTCGCATGAAAGACATCGGCTAAGTTTGCAATGAGTGGCGTCAAGAGAAGACCTTTCATATGCGGCTTTGACATGCAATCTCACAAGCACCCTTAACAGCCAGCGGGGAAGTTTCATAGTGTCGCGCGCAGAGTGGCGCAGCGGAAGCGTGCTGGGCCCATAACCCAGAGGTCGATGGATCGAAACCGTCCACTGCTATATCTTTGTGTAGTACTTACTGATTTTCTTGTGAGCATGTTCCAGAAAGGTGGCAATCTTGACCCAGTGGCCTGTTGGATGATGCACTCGCCTTCCTCAGCCAGCGATTATTGGTTTAAGTCCCATCTAGAGTCACCATTTCTTTCACTTCCTGGGTAAGCTGAATGTGATTTTCAAAAGGAGTTTCTGGGGGGAAAACAGGCAAAAGTAGGAGAACTGCTTTTGCAATTTATTATTATTTTAAATTTACCTCCCACCAACTGCTTCTTTTCGCATTATTGACATCGGCTACGTTTGCAATGAGTGGCATCAAGGAAAGACCTTTCATATGCGGCGTTGACATGCAATCTCACAAGCACCCTTAACGGCCAGCGGGCAAGCTCTCTACTGTGGTTAGCAGAGTGGCGCAGCGGAAGCGTGCTGGGCCCATAACCCAGAGGTCGATGGATCGAAACCATCATCTGCTATATCTTTGTGTAGTACTTACTGATTTTCTTGTGAGCATGTTCCAGAAAGGTGGCAATCTTGACCCAGTGGCCTGTTGGATGATGCACTCGCCTTCCTCAGCCAGCGATTATTGGTTTAAGTCCCATCTAGAGTCACCATTTCTTTCACTTCCTGGGTAAGCTGAATGTGATTTTCAAAAGCAGTTTCTGCGGGGAAAACAGGCAAAAGTAGTAGAACTGCTTTTGCAATTTATTATTATTTTAAATTTACCTCCCACCAACTGCTTCTTTTCGCATAAAAGACATCGGCTACGTTTGCAATGAGTGGCGTCAAGGAAAGACCTTTCATATGCGGCGTTGACATGCAATCTCACAAGCACCCTTAACGGCCAGCAGGCAAGTTTCCTAGCGCGGTGAGCAGAGTGGCGCAGCGGAAGCGTGCTGGGCCCATAACCCAGAGGTCGATGGATCGAAACCATCCTCTGCTATGTTTTTGTGTAGTACTTACTGATTTTCTTGTGAGCATGTTCCAGAAGGGTGGCAATCTTGACCCAGTGGCCTGTTGGATGAGGCACTCGCCTTCCTCAGCCAGTGATTGTTGGTTTAAGTCCCATCTAGTCACAATTTCTTTCACTTCCTGGGTAAGCTCAATGTGATTTTTAAAAGCAGTTTCTGGGGGGAAAAGAGGCAAAAGTAGTAGAACTGCCTTTGCAATTTATTATTATTTTAAATTTACCTCCCACCAACTGCTTCTTTTCGCATGAAAGACATCGGCTAAGTTTGCAATGAGTGGCGTCAAGAGAAGACCTTTCATATGCGGCTTTGACATGCAATCTCACAAGCACCCTTAACAGCCAGCGGGCAAGTTCCCTAGTGTCGTGAGCAGAGTGGCGCAGCGGAAGCATGCTGGGCCCATAACCCACAGGTCGATGGATCGAAACCATCCTCTGCTATGTATTTGTGTAGTACTTACTGATTTTCTTTGAGCATGTTCCAGAAGGGTGGCAATCTTGACCCAGTGGCCTGTTGGATGAGGCACTCGCCTTCCTCAGCCAGCGATTGCCACCCTTCTGGAACATGCTCAAAGAAAATCAGTAAGTACTACACAAATACATAGCAGAGGATGGTTTCGATCCATCGACCTGTGGGTTATGGGCCCAGCATGCTTCCGCTGCGCCACTCTGCTCACGACACTAGGGAACTTGCCCGCTGGCTGTTAAGGGTGCTTGTGAGATTGCATGTCAAAGCCGCATATGAAAGGTCTTCTCTTGACGCCACTCATTGCAAACTTAGCCGATGTCTTTCATGCGAAAAGAAGCAGTTGGTGGGAGGTAAATTTAAAATAATAATAAATTGCAAAGGCAGTTCTACTACTTTTGCCTCTTTTCCCCCCAGAAACTGCTTTTGAAAATCACATTGAGCTTACCCAGGAAGTGAAAGAAATTGTGACTCTAGATGGGACTTAAACCAACAATCGCTGGCTGAGGAAGGCGAGTGCCTCATCCAACAGGCCACTGGGTCAAGATTGCCACCCTTCTGGAACATGCTCACAAGAAAATCAGTAAGTACTACACAAATACATAGCAGAGGACGGTTTCGATCCATCGACCTCTGGGTTATGGGCCCAGCACGCTTCCGCTGCGCCACTCTGCTCACCGCACTAGGAAACTTGCCCGCTGGCTGTTAAGGGTGCTTGTGAGATTGCATGTCAAAGCCGCATATGAAAGGTCTTTCCTTGACGCCACTCATTGCAAACGTAGCCGATGTCTTTTATGCGAAAAGAAGCAGTTGGTGGGAGGTAAATTTAAAATAATAATAAATTGCAAAAGCAGTTCTACTACTTTTGCCTGTTTTCCCCCCAGAAACTGCTTTTGAAAATCACATTGAGCTTACCCAGGAAGTGAAAGAAATTGTGACTCTAGATGGGACTTAAACCAACAATCGCTGGCTGAGGAAGGCGAGTGCCTCATCCAACAGGCCACTGGGTCAAGATTGCCACCCTTCTGGAACATGCTCACAAGAAAATCAGTAAGTACTACACAAAGACATAGCAGAGGATGGTTTCGATCCATCGACCTCTGGGTTATGGGCCCAGCACGCTTCCGCTGCGCCACTCTGCTCACCTCCCTAGGGAACTTGCCCGCTGGCTGTTAAGGGTGCTTGTGAGATTGCATGTCAAAGCCGCATATGAAAGGTCTTTCCTTGACGCCACTCATTGCAAACGTAGCCGATGTCTTTCATGCGAAAAGAAGCAGTTGGTGGGAGGTAAATTTAAAAGAATAATAAATTGCAAAGGCAGTTCTACTACTTTTGCCTCTTTTCCCCCCAGAAACTGCTTTTAAAAATCACATTGAGTTTACCCAGGAAGTGAAAGAAATTGTGACTCTAGATGGGACTTAAACCAACAATCTCTGGCTGAGGAAGGCGAGTGCCTCATCCAACAGGCCACTGGGTCAAGATTGCCACCCTTCTGGAACATGCTCACAAGAAAATCAGTAAGTACTACACAAAAAACATAGCAGAGGATGGTTTCGATCCATCGACCTCTGGGTTATGGGCCCAGCACGCTTCCGCTGCGCCACTCTGCTCACGACACTATGAAACTTCCCCGCTGGCTGTTAAGGGTGCTTGTGAGATTGCATGTCAAAGCCGCATATGAAAGGTCTTCTCTTGACGCCACTCATTGCAAACTTAGCCGATGTCTTTCATGCGAAAAGAAGCAGTTGGTGGGAGGTAAATTTAAAATAATAATAAATTGCAAAGGCAGTTCTACTACTTTTGCCTCTTTTCCCCCCAGAAACTGCTTTTAAAAATCACATTGAGCTTACCCAGGAAGTGAAAGAAATTGTGACTCTAGATGGGACTTAAACCAACAATCGCTGGCTGAGGAAGGCGAGTGCCTCATCCAACAGGCCACTGGGTCAAGATTGCCACCCTTCTGGAACATGCTCACAAGAAAATCAGTAAGTACTACACAAATACATAGCAGAGCATGGTTTCGATCCATCGACCTCTGGGTTATGGGCCCAGCACGCTTCCGCTGCGCCACTCTGCTCACGACACTATGGAACTTGCCCGCTGGCTGTTAAGGGTGCTTGTGAGATTGCATGTCAAAGCCGCATATGAAAGGTCTTCTCTTGACGCCACTCATTGCAAACTTAGCCGATGTCTTTCATGCGAAAAGAAGCAGTTGGTGGGAGGTAAATTTAAAATAATAATAAATTGCAAAGGCAGTTCTACTACTTTTGCCTCTTTTCCCCCCAGAAACTGCTTTTGAAAATCACATTGAGCTTACCCAGGAAGTGAAAGAAATTGTGACTCTAGATGGGACTTAAACCAACAATCGCTGGCTGAGGAAGGCGAGTGCCTCATCCAACAGGCCACTGGGTCAAGATTGCCACCCTTCTGGAACATGCTCACAAGAAAATCAGTAAGTACTACACAAATACCTAGCAGAGGATGGTTTCGATCCATCGACCTCTGGGTTATGGGCCCAGCACGCTTCCGCTGCGCCACTCTGCTCACCGCACTAGGAAACTTGCCCGCTGGCTGTTAAGGGTGCTTGTGAGATTGCATGTCAAAGCCGCATATGAAAGGTCTTTCCTTGACGCCACTCATTGCAAACTTAGCCGATGTCTTTCATGCGAAAAGAAGCAGTTGGTGGGAGGTAAATTTAAAATAATAATAAATTGCAAAGGCAGTTCTACTACTTTTGCCTCTTTTCCCCCCAGAAACTGCTTTTAAAAATCACATTGAGCTTACCCAGGAAGTGAAAGAAATTGTGACTAGATGGGACTTAAACCAACAATCACTGGCTGAGGAAGGCGAGTGCCTCATCCAACAGGCCACTGGGTCAAGATTGCCACCCTTCTGGAACATGCTCACAAGAAAATCAGTAAGTACTACACAAAAACATAGCAGAGGATGGTTTCGATCCATCGACCTCTGGGTTATGGGCCCAGCACGCTTCCGCTGCGCCACTCTGCTCACTACACTAGGAACTTCCCCGCTGGCTGTTAAGGGTGCTTGTGAGATTGCATGTCAAAGCCGCATATGAAAGGTCTTCCCTTGACGCCACTCATTGCAAACGTAGCCGATGTCTTTCATGCGAAAAGAAGCAGTTGGTGGGTGGTAAATTTAAAATAATAATAAATTGCAAAGGCAGTTCTACTACTTTTGCCTCTTTTCCCCCCAGAAACTGCTTTTGAAAATCACATTGAGCTTACCCAGGAAGTGAAAGAAATTGTGACTCTAGATGGGACTTAAACCAACAATCGCTGGCTGAGGAAGGCGAGTGCCTCATCCAACAGGCCACTGGGTCAAGATTGCCACCCTTCTGGAACATGCTCACAAGAAAATCAGTAAGTACTACACAAATACATAGCAGAGCATGGTTTCGATCCATCGACCTCTGGGTTATGGGCCCAGCACGCTTCCGCTGCGCCACTCTGCTCACGACACTATGGAACTTGCCCGCTGGCTGTTAAGGGTGCTTGTGAGATTGCATGTCAAAGCCGCATATGAAAGGTCTTCTCTTGACGCCACTCATTGCAAACTTAGCCGATGTCTTTCATGCGAAAAGAAGCAGTTGGTGGGAGGTAAATTTAAAAGAATAATAAATTGCAAAGGCAGTTCTACTACTTTTGCCTCTTTTCCCCCCAGAAACTGCTTTTAAAAATCACATTGAGTTTACCCAGGAAGTGAAAGAAATTGTGACTCTAGATGGGACTTAAACCAACAATCTCTGGCTGAGGAAGGCGAGTGCCTCATCCAACAGGCCACTGGGTCAAGATTGCCACCCTTCTGGAACATGCTCACAAGAAAATCAGTAAGTACTACACAAAAACATAGCAGAGGATGGTTTCGATCCATCGACCTCTGGGTTATGGGCCCAGCACGCTTCCGCTGCGCCACTCTGCTCACGACACTATGAAACTTCCCCGCTGGCTGTTAAGGGTGCTTGTGAGATTGCATGTCAAAGCCGCATATGAAAGGTCTTCTCTTGACGCCACTCATTGCAAACTTAGCCGATGTCTTTCATGCGAAAAGAAGCAGTTGGTGGGAGGTAAATTTAAAATAATAATAAATTGCAAAAGCAGTTCTACTACTTTTGCCTCTTTTCCCCCCAGAAACTGCTTTTGAAAATCACATTGAGCTTACCCAGGAAGTGAAAGAAATTGTGACTCTAGATGGGACTTAAACCAACAATCGCTGGCTGAGGAAGGCGAGTGCCTCATCCAACAGGCCACTGGGTCAAGATTGCCACCCTTCTGGAACATGCTCAAAGAAAATCAGTAAGTACTACACAAATACATAGCAGAGGATGGTTTCGATCCATCGACCTGTGGGTTATGGGCCCAGCATGCTTCCGCTGCGCCACTCTGCTCACGACACTAGGGAACTTGCCCGCTGGCTGTTAAGGGTGCTTGTGAGATTGCATGTCAAAGCCGCATATGAAAGGTCTTCTCTTGACGCCACTCATTGCAAACTTAGCCGATGTCTTTCATGCGAAAAGAAGCAGTTGGTGGGAGGTAAATTTAAAATAATAATAAATTGCAAAGGCAGTTCTACTACTTTTGCCTCTTTTCCCCCCAGAAACTGCTTTTGAAAATCACATTGAGCTTACCCAGGAAGTGAAAGAAATTGTGACTCTAGATGGGACTTAAACCAACAATCGCTGGCTGATGAAGGCGAGTGCCTCATCCAACAGGCCACTGGGTCAAGATTGCCACCCTTCTGGAACATGCTCACAAGAAAATCAGTAAGTACTACACAAATATAGCAGAGGATGGTTTCGATCCATCGACCTCTGGGTTATGGGCCCAGCACGCTTCCGCTGCGCCACTCTGCTCACCGCACTCTGGAACTTGCCCGCTGGCTGTTAAGGGTGCTTGTGAGATTGCATGTCAAAGCCGCATATGAAAGGTCTTCCTTGACGCCACTCATTGCAAACGTAGCCGATGTCTTTCATGCGAAAAGAAGCAGTTGGTGGGAGGTAAATTTAAAATAATA
The DNA here is from genome assembly GCA_022702515.1 of Ilyophis sp. 1 JC-2022. Lineage (NCBI taxonomy): Eukaryota > Metazoa > Chordata > Actinopteri > Anguilliformes > Synaphobranchidae > Ilyophis > Ilyophis sp. 1 JC-2022. The sequence continues at coordinate 51,264,119 of CM040405.1, read as the reverse complement.
ATAAATTGCAAAGGCAGTTCTACTACTTTTGCCTCTTTTCCCCCCAGAAACTGCTTTTGAAAATCACATTGAGCTTACCCAGGAAGTGAAAGAAATTGTGACTCTAGATGGGACTTAAACCAACAATCGCTGGCTGAGGAAGGCGAGTGCCTCATCCAACAGGCCACTGGGTCAAGATTGCCACCCTTCTGGAACATGCTCACAAGAAAATCAGAAAGTACTACACAAATACATAGCAGAGCATGGTTTCGATCCATCGACCTCTGGGTTATGGGCCCAGCACGCTTCCGCTGCGCCACTCTGCTCACGACACTATGGAACTTGCCCGCTGGCTGTTAAGGGTGCTTGTGAGATTGCATGTCAAAGCCGCATATAAAAGGTCTTCCTTGACGCCACTCATTGCAAACGTAGCCGATGTCTTTCATGCGAAAAGAAGCAGTTGGTGGGAGGTAAATTTAAAATAATAATAAATTGCAAAGGCAGTTCTACTACTTTTGCCTCTTTTCCCCCCAGAAACTGCTTTTGAAAATTACATTGAGCTTAGCCAGGAAGTGAAAGAAATTGTGACTCTAGATGGGACTTAAACCAACAATCGCTGGCTGAGGAAGGCGAGTGCCTCATCCAACAGGCCACTGGGTCAAGATTGCCACCCTTCTGGAACATGCTCACAAGAAAATCAGTAAGTACTACACAAATACATAGCAGAGGATGGTTTCGATCCATCGACCTCTGGGTTGTGGGCCCAGCACGCTTCCGCTGCGCCACTCTGCTCACCGCACTAGGAAACTTGCCCGCTGGCTGTTAAGGGTGCTTGTGAGATTGCATGTCAACGCCGCATATGAAAGGTCTTTCCTTGACGCCACTCATTGCAAACTTAGCCGATGTCTTTCATGCGAAAAGAAGCAGTTGGTGGGAGGTAAATTTAAAATAATAATAAATTGCAAAGGCAGTTCTACTACTTTTGCCTCTTTTCCCCCCAGAAACTGCTTTTGAAAATCACATTGAGCTTACCCAGGAAGTGAAAGAAATTGTGACTCTAGATGGGACTTAAACCAACAATCGCTGGCTGAGGAAGGCGAGTGCCTCATCCAACAGGCCACTGGGTCAAGATTGCCACCCTTCTGGAACATGCTCAAAGAAAATCAGTAAGTACTACACAAAACATAGCAGAGGTTGGTTTCGATCCATCGACCTCTGGGTTATGGGCCCAGCACGCTTCCGCTGCGCCACTCTGCTCACTACACTATGGAACTTGCCCGCTGGCTGTTAAGGGTGCTTGTGAGATTGCATGTCAAAGCCGCATATGAAAGGTCTTTCCTTGACGCCACTCATTGCAAACGTAGCCGATGTCTTTCATGCGAAAAGAAGCAGTTGGTGGGAGGTAAATTTAAAATAATAATAAATTGCAAAGGCAGTTCTACTACTTTTGCCTCTTTTCCCCCCAGAAACTGCTTTTGAAAATCACATTGAGCTTACCCAGGAAGTGAAAGAAATTGTGACTAGATGGGACTTAAACCAACAATCGCTGGCTGAGGAAGGCGAGTGCCTCATCCAACAGGCCACTGGGTCAAGATTGCCACCCTTCTGGAACATGCTCACAAGAAAATCAGTAAGTACTACACAAATACATAGCAGAGGATGGTTTCGATCCATCGACCTCTGGGTTATGGGCCCAGCACGCTTCCGCTGCGCCACTCTGCTCACGACACTAGGAACTTGCCCGCTGGCTGTTAAGGGTGCTTGTGAGATTGCATGTCAAAGCCGCATATGAAAGGTCTTTCCTTGACGCCACTCATTGCAAACTTAGCCGATGTCTTTCATGCGAAAAGAAGCAGTTGGTGGGAGGTAAATTTAAAATAATAATAAATTGCAAAGGCAGTTCTACTACTTTTGCCTCTTTTCCCCCCAGAAACTGCTTTTAAAAATCACATTGAGCTTACCCAGGAAGTGAAAGAAATTGTGACTCTAGATGGGACTTAAACCAACAATCGCTGGCTGAGGAAGGCGAGTGCCTCATCCAACAGGCCACTGGGTCAAGATTGCCACCCTTCTGGAACATGCTCACAAGAAAATCAGTAAGTACTACACAAAAACATAGCAGAGGATGGTTTCGATCCATCGACCTCTGGGTTATGGGCCCAGCACGCTTCCGCTGCGCCACTCTGCTCACTACACTAGGGAACTTCCCCGCTGGCTGTTAAGGGTGCTTGTGAGATTGCATGTCAAAGCCGCATATGAAAGGTCTTCCCTTGACGCCACTCATTGCAAACGTAGCCGATGTCTTTCATGCGAAAAGAAGCAGTTGGTGGGAGGTAAATTTAAAATAATAATAAATTGCAAAAGCAGTTCTACTACTTTTGCCTCTTTTCCCCCCAGAAACTGCTTTTGAAAATCACATTGAGCTTACCCAGGAAGTGAAAGAAATTGTGACTCTAGATGGGACTTAAACCAACAATCGCTGGCTGAGGAAGGCGAGTGCCTCATCCAACAGGCCACTGGGTCAAGATTGCCACCCTTCTGGAACATGCTCACAAGAAAATCAGTAAGTACTACACAAAGATACATAGCAGAGGATGGTTTCGATCCATCGACCTCTGGGTTATGGGCCCAGCACGCTTCCGCTGCGCCACTCTGCTCACCGCACCTAGGATCTTCCCCGCTGGCTGTTAAGGGTGCTTGTGAGATTGCATGTCAAAGCCGCATATGAAAGGTCTTCCCTTGACGCCACTCATTGCAAACTTAGCCGATGTCTTTCATGCGAAAAGAAGCAGTTGGTGGGAGGTAAATTTAAAATAATAATAAATTGCAAAGGCAGTTCTACTACTTTTGCCTCTTTTCCCCCCAGAAACTGCTTTTAAAAATCACATCGAGCTTACCCAGGAAGTGAAAGAAATTGTGACTCTAGATGGGACTTAAACCAACAATCGCTGGCTGAGGAAGGCGAGTGCCTCATCCAACAGGCCACTGGGTCAAGATTGCCACCCTTCTGGAACATGCTCAAAGAAAATCAGTAAGTACTACACAAATACATAGCAGAGCATGGTTTCGATCCATCGACCTCTGGGTTATGGGCCCAGCACGCTTCCGCTGCGCCACTCTGCTCACGACACTATGGAACTTGCCCGCTGGCTGTTAAGGGTGCTTGTGAGATTGCATGTCAAAGCCGCATATAAAAGGTCTTCTCTTGACGCCACTCATTGCAAACTTAGCCGATGTCTTTCATGCGAAAAGAAGCAGTTGGTGGGAGGTAAATTTAAAATAATAATAAATTGCAAACGCAGTTCTACTACTTTTGCCTCTTTTCCCCCCAGAAACTGCTTTTGAAAATCACATTGAGCTTACCCAGGAAGTGAAAGAAATTGTGACTCTAGATGGGACTTAAACCAACAATCGCTGGCTGAGGAAGGCGAGTGCCTCATCCAACAGGCCACTGGGTCAAGATTGCCACCCTTCTGGAACATGCTCACAAGAAAATCAGTAAGTACTACACAAAAACATAGCAGAGGATGGTTTCGATCCATCGACCTCTGGGTTATGGGCCCAGCACGCTTCCGCTGCGCCACTCTGCTCACGACACTATGGAACTTGCCCGCTGGCTGTTAAGGGTGCTTGTGAGATTGCATGTCAAAGCCGCATATGAAAGGTCTTCCTTGACGCCACTCATTGCAAACGTAGCCGATGTCTTTCATGCGAAAAGAAGCAGTAGGTGGGAGGTAAATTTAAAATAATAATAAATTGCAAAGGCAGTTCTACTACTTTTGCCTCTTTTCCCCCCAGAAACTGCTTTTGAAAATCACATTGAGCTTACCCAGGAAGTGAAAGAAATTGTGACTCTAGATGGGACTTAAACCAACAATCGCTGGCTGAGGAAGGCGAGTGCCTCATCCAACAGGCCACTGGGTCAAGATTGCCACCCTTCTGGAACATGCTCACAAGAAAATCAGTTAGTACTACACAAATACATAGCAGAGGATGGTTTCGATCCATCAACCGCTGGGTTATGGGCCCAGCACGCTTCCGCTGCGCCACTCTGCTCACGACACTATGGAACTTGCCCGCTGGCTGTTAAGGGTGCTTGTGAGATTGCATGTCAAAGCCGCATATGAAAGGTCTTTCCTTGACGCCACTCATTGCAAACGTAGCCGATGTCTTTCATGCGAAAAGAAGCAGTAGGTGGGAGGTAAATTTAAAATAATAATAAATTGCAAAGGCAGTTCTACTACTTTTGCCTCTTTTCCCCCCAGAAACTGCTTTTGAAAATCACATTGAGCTTACCCAGGAAGTGAAAGAAATTGTGACTCTAGATGGGACTTAAACCAACAATCGCTGGCTGAGGAAGGCGAGTGCCTCATCCAACAGGCCACTGGGTCAAGATTGCCACCCTTCTGGAACATGCTCACAAGAAAATCAGTAAGTACTACACAAAACATAGCAGAGGATGGTTTCGATCCATCGACCTCTGGGTTATGGGCCCAGCACGCTTCCGCTGCGCCACTCTTCTCACTACAGTAGGGAACTTGCCCGCTGGCTGTTAAGGGTGCTT
>CM040405.1:51052076-51254576 GCA_022702515.1 Ilyophis sp. 1 JC-2022 | reverse complement strand
ACACAAAAACATAGCAGAGGATGGTTTCGATCCATCGACCTCTGGGTTATGGGCCCAGCACGCTTCCGCTGCGCCACTCTGCTCACGACACTATGAAACTTCCCCGCTGGCTGTTAAGGGTGCTTGTGAGATTGCATGTCAAAGCCGCATATGAAAGGTCTTCTCTTGACGCCACTCATTGCAAACTTAGCCGATGTCTTTCATGCGAAAAGAAGCAGTTGGTGGGAGGTAAATTTAAAATAATAATAAATTGCAAAGGCAGTTCTACTACTTTTGCCTCTTTTCCCCCCAGAAACTGCTTTTAAAAATCACATTGAGTTTACCCAGGAAGTGAAAGAAATTGTGACTCTAGATGGGACTTAAACCAACAATCTCTGGCTGAGGAAGGCGAGTGCCTCATCCAACAGGCCACTGGGTCAAGATTGCCACCCTTCTGGAACATGCTCACAAGAAAATCAGTAAGTACTACACAAAAACATAGCAGAGGATGGTTTCGATCCATCGACCTCTGGGTTATGGGCCCAGCACGCTTCCGCTGCGCCACTCTGCTCACTACACTAGGGAACTTGCCCGCTGGCTGTTAAGGGTGCTTGTGAGATTGCATGTCAACGCCGCATATGAAAGGTCTTTCCTTGACGCCACTCATTGCAAACGTAGCCGATGTCTTTTATGCGAAAAGAAGCAGTTGGTGGGAGGTAAATTTAAAATAATAATAAATTGCAAAGGCAGTTCTACTACTTTTGCCTCTTTTCCCCCCAGAAACTGCTTTTGAAAATCACATTGAGCTTACCCAGGAAGTGAAAGAAATTGTGACTCTAGATGGGACTTAAACCAACAATCGCTGGCTGAGGAAGGCGAGTGCCTCATCCAACAGGCCACTGGGTCAAGATTGCCACCCTTCTGGAACATGCTCACAAGAAAATCAGTAAGTACTACACAAAGACATAGCAGAGGATGGTTTCGATCCATCGACCTCTGGGTTATGGGCCCAGCACGCTTCCGCTGCGCCACTCTGCTCACCGCACTAGGAACTTCCCCGCTGGCTGTTAAGGGTGCTTGTGAGATTGCATGTCAAAGCCGCATATGAAAGGTCTTCCCTTGACGCCACTCATTGCAAACGTAGCCGATGTCTTTCATGCGAAAAGAAGCAGTTGGTGTGTGGTAAATTTAAAATAATAATGAAGTGCAAAGGCAGTTCTACTACTTTTGCCTCTTTTCCCCCCAGAAACTGCTTTTGAAAATCACATTGAGCTTACCCAGGAAGTGAAAGAAATTGTGACTCTAGATGGGACTTAAACCAACAATCGCTGGCTGAGGAAGGCGAGTGCCTCATCCAACAGGCCACTGGGTCAAGATTGCCACCCTTCTGGAACATGCTCACAAGAAAATCAGTAAGTACTACACAAAAACATAGCAGAGGATGGTTTCGATCCATCGACCTCTGGGTTATGGGCCCAGCACGCTTCCGCTGCGCCACCCTGTTCACGACACTAGGAACTTGCCCGCTGGCTGTTAAGGGTGCTTGTGAGATTGCATGTCAAAGACGCATATGAAAGGTCTTCCTTGACGCCACTCATTGCAAACTTAGCCGATGTCTTTCATGCGAAAAGAAGCAGTTGGTGGGAGGTAAATTTAAAATAATAATAAATTGCAAAGGCAGTTCTACTACTTTTGCCTCTTTTCCCCCCAGAAACTGCTTTTGAAAATCACATTGAGCTTACCCAGGAAGTGAAAGAAATTGTGACTCTAGATGGGACTTAAACCAACAATCGCTGGCTGAGGAAGGCGAGTGCCTCATCCAACAGGCCACTGGGTCAAGATTGCCACCCTTCTGGAACATGCTCACAAGAAAATCAGTAAGTACTACACAAATACATAGCAGAGGATGGTTTCGATCCATCGACCTCTGGGTTATGGGCCCAGCACGCTTCCGCTGCGCCACTCTGCTCACGCACTATGGAACTTGCCCGCTGGCTGTTAAGGGTGCTTGTGAGATTGCATGTCAAAGCCGCATATGAAAGGTCTTACCTTGAAGCCACTCATTGCAAACGTAGCCGATGTCTTTAATGCGAAAAGAAGCAGTTGGTGGGAGGTAAATTTAAAATAATAATAAATTGCAAAGGCAGTTCTACTACTTTTGCCTCTTTTCCCCCCAGAAACTGCTTTTGAAAATCACATTGAGCTTACCCAGGAAGTGAAAGAAATTGTGACTCTAGATGGGACTTAAACCAACAATCGCTGGCTGAGGAAGGCGAGTGCCTCATCCAACAGGCCACTGGGTCAAGATTGCCACCCTTCTGGAACATGCTCACAAGAAAATCAGTAAGTACTACACAAATACATAGCAGAAGATGGTTTCGATCCATCGACCTCTGGGTTATGGGCCCAGCACGCTTCCGCTGCGCCACTCTGCTCACCACACTAGGAACTTGCCCGCTGGCTGTTAAGGGTGCTTGTGAGATTGCATGTCAAAGCCGCATATGAAAGGTCTTCCCTTGACGCCACTCATTGCAAATGTAGCCGATGTCTTTCATGCGAAAAGAAGCAGTTGGTGGGAGGTAAATTTAAAATAATAATAAATTGCAAAGGCAGTTCTACTACTTTTGCCTCTTTTCCCCCCAGAAACTGCTTTTGAAAATCACATTGAGCTTACCCAGGAAGTGAAAGAAATTGTGACTCTAGATGGGACTTAAACCAACAATCGCTGGCTGAGGAAGGCGAGTGCCTCATCCAACAGGCCACTGGGTCAAGATTGCCACCCTTCTGGAACATGCTCACAAGAAAATCAGTAAGTACTACACAAATACATAGCAGAGGATGGTTTCGATCCATCGACCTCTGGGTTATGGGCCCAGCACGCTTCCGCTGCGCCACTCTGCTCACCGCACTAGGAACTTGCCCGCTGGCTGTTAAGGGTGCTTGTGAGATTGCATGTCAAAGCCGCATATGAAAGGTCTTTCCCTTGACGCCACTCATTGCAAACGTAGCCGATGTCTTTCATGCGAAAAGAAGCAGTTGGTGGGAGGTAAATTTAAAATAATAATAAATTGCAAAGGCAGTTCTACTACTTTTGCCTCTTTTCCCCCCAGAAACTGCTTTTGAAAATCACATTGAGCTTACCCAGGAAGTGAAAGAAATTGTGACTCTAGATGGGACTTAAACCAACAATCGCTGGCTGAGGAAGGCGAGTGCCTCATCCAACAGGCCACTGGGTCAAGATTGCCACCCTTCTGGAACATGCTCACAAGAAAATCAGTTAGTACTACACAAATACATAGCAGAGCATGGTTTCGATCCATCGACCTCTGGGTTATGGGCCCAGCACGCTTCCGCTGCGCCACTCTGCTCACGACACTATGGAGCTTGCCCGCTGGCTGTTAAGGGTGCTTGTGAGATTGCATGTCAAAGCCGCATATGAAAGGTCTTTCCTTGACGCCACTCATTGCAAACTTAGCCGATGTCTTTCATGCGAAAAGAAGCAGTTGGTGGGAGGTAAATTTAAAATAATAATAAATTGCAAAGGCAGTTCTACTACTTTTGCCTCTTTTCCCCCCAGAAACTGCTTTTAAAAATCACATTGAGTTTACCCAGGAAGTGAAAGAAATTGTGACTCTAGATGGGACTTAAACCAACAATCGCTGGCTGAGGAAGGCGAGTGCCTCATCCAACAGGCCACTGGGTCAAGATTGCCACCCTTCTGGAACATGCTCACAAGAAAATCAGTAAGTACTACACAAAAACATAGCAGAGGATGGTTTCGATCCATCGACCTCTGGGTTATGGGCCCAGCACGCTTCCGCTGCGCCACTCTGCTCACGACACTATGAAACTTCCCCGCTGGCTGTTAAGGGTGCTTGTGAGATTGCATGTCAAAGCCGCATATGAAAGGTCTTCCCTTGACGCCACTCATTGCAAACGTAGCCGATGTCTTTCATGCGAAAAGAAGCAGTTGGTGTGTGGTAAATTTAAAATAATAATAAATTGCAAAGGCAGTTCTACTACTTTTGCCTCTTTTCCCCCCAGAAACTGCTTTTAAAAATCACATTGAGCTTACCCAGGAAGTGAAAGAAATTGTGACTCTAGATGGGACTTAAACCAACAATCACTGGCTGAGGAAGGCGAGTGCCTCATCCAACAGGCCACTGGGTCAAGATTGCCACCCTTCTGGAACATGCTCACAAGAAAATCAGTAAGTACTACACAAATACATAGCAGAGGATGGTTTCGATCCATCGACCTCTGGGTTATGGGCCCAGCACGCTTCCGCTGCGCCACTCTGCTCACCGCATTAGGAACTTGCCCGCTGGCTGTTAAGGGTGCTTGTGAGATTGCATGTCAAAGCCGCATATGAAAGGTCTTTCCCTTGACGCCACTCATTGCAAACTTAGCCGATGTCTTTCATGCGAAAAGAAGCAGTTGGTGGGAGGTAAATTTAAAATAATAATAAATTGCAATGGCAGTTCTACTACTTTTGCCTCTTTTCCCCCCAGAAACTGCTTTTAAAAATCACATTGAGCTTACCCAGGAAGTGAAAGAAATTGTGACTCTAGATGGGACTTAAACCAACAATCGCTGGCTGAGGAAGGCGAGTGCCTCATCCAACAGGCCACTGGGTCAAGATTGCCACCCTTCTGGAACATGCTCACAAGAAAATCAGTAAGTACTACACAAAAACATAGCAGAGGATGGTTTCGATCCATCGACCTCTGGGTTATGGGCCCAGCACGCTTCCGCTGCGCCACTCTGCTCACGACACTATGAAACTTCCCCGCTGGCTGTTAAGGGTGCTTGTGAGATTGCATGTCAAAGCCGCATATGAAAGGTCTTCCCTTGACGCCACTCATTGCAAAAGTAGCCGATGTCTTTCATGCGAAAAGAAGCAGTTGGTGTGAGGTAAATTTAAAATAATAATAAATTGCAAAGGCAGTTCTACTACTTTTGCCTCTTTTCCCCCCAGAAACTGCTTTTGAAAATCACATTGAGCTTACCCAGGAAGTGAAAGAAATTGTGACTCTAGATGGGACTTAAACCAACAATCGCTGGCTGAGGAAGGCGAGTGCCTCATCCAACAGGCCACTGGGTCAAGATTGCCACCCTTCTGGAACATGCTCACAAGAAAATCAGTAAGTACTACACAAATACATAGCAGAGGATGGTTTCGATCCATCGACCTCTGGGTTATGGGCCCAGCACGCTTCCGCTGCGCCACTCTGCTCACCGCACTAGGAAACTTGCCCGCTGGCTGTTAAGGGTGCTTGTGAGATTGCATGTCAAAGCCGCATATGAAAGGTCTTTCCTTGACGCCACTCATTGCAAACTTAGCCGATGTCTTTCATGCGAAAAGAAGCAGTTGGTGGGAGGTAAATTTAAAATAATAATAAATTGCAAAGGCAGTTCTACTACTTTTGCCTCTTTTCCCCCCAGAAACTGCTTTTGAAAATCACATTGAGCTTACCCAGGAAGTGAAAGAAATTGTGACTCTAGATGGGACTTAAACCAACAATCGCTGACTGCTGAGGAAGGCGAGTGCCTCATCCAACAGGCCACTGGGTCAAGATTGCCACCCTTCTGGAACATGCTCACAAGAAAATCAGAAAGTACTACACAAATACATAGCAGAGGATGGTTTCGATCCATCGACCTCTGGGTTATGGGCCCAGCACGCTTCCGCTGCGCCACTCTGCAACTTGCCCGCTGGCTGTTAAGGGTGCTTGTGAGATTGCATGTCAAAGCCGCATATGAAAGGTCTTCTCTTGACGCCACTCATTGCAAACTTAGCCGATGTCTTTCATGCGAAAAGAAGCAGTTGGTGGGAGGTAAATTTAAAATAATAATAAATTGCAAAGGCAGTTCTACTACTTTTGCCTCTTTTCCCCCCAGAAACTGCTTTTGAAAATCACATTGAGCTTACCCAGGAAGTGAAAGAAATTGTGACTCTAGACGGGACTTAAACCAATAATCGCTGGCTGAGGAAGGCGAGTGCCTGATCCAACGCCACTGGGTCAAGATTGCCACCATTCTGTAACATGCTGACAAGAAAATCAGTAAGTACTACACAAATACATAGCAGAGGATGGTTTCGATCCATCGACCTCTGGGTTATGGGCCCAGCACGCTTCCGCTGCGCCACTCTGCTCACGACACTAGGAAACTTGCCCGCTGGCTGTTAAGGGTGCTTGTGAGATTGCATGTCAACGCCGCATATGAAAGGTCTTTCCTTGACGCCACTCATTGCAAACTTAGCCGATGTCTTTCATGCGAAAAGAAGCAGTTGGTGGGAGGTAAATTTAAAATAATAATAAATTGCAAAGGCAGTTCTACTACTTTTGCCTCTTTTCCCCCCAGAAACTGCTTTTAAAAATCACATTGAGCTTACCCAGGAAGTGAAAGAAATTGTGACTCTAGATGGGACTTAAACCAACAATCGCTGGCTGAGGAAGGCGAGTGCCTCATCCAACAGGCCACTGGGTCAAGATTGCCACCCTTCTGGAACATGCTCACAAGAAAATCAGTAAGTACTACACAAATACATAGCAGAGGATGGTTTCGATCCATTGACCTCTGGGTTATGGGCCCAGCACGCTTCCGCTGCGCCACTCTGCTCACCGCACTAGGAACTTGCCCGCTGGCTGTTAAGGGTGCTTGTGAGATTGCATGTCAAAGCCGCATATGAAAGGTCTTTCCTTGACGCCACTCATTGCAAACTTAGCCGATGTCTTTCATGCGAAAAGAAGCAGTTGGTGGGAGGTAAATTTAAAATAATAATAAATTGCAAAGGCAGTTCTACTACTTTTGCCTCTTTTCCCCCCAGAAACTGCTTTTAAAAATCACATTGAGCTTACCCAGGAAGTGAAAGAAATTGTGACTCTAGATGGGACTTAATCCAACAATCACTGGCTGAGGAAGGCGAGTGCCTCATCCAACAGGCCACTGGGTCAAGATTGCCACCCTTCTGGAACATGCTCACAAGAAAATCAGTAAGTACTACACAAAAACATAGCAGAGGATGGTTTCGATCCATCGACCTCTGGGTTATGGGCCCAGCACGCTTCCGCTGCGCCACTCTGCTCACTACACTAGGGAACTTCCCCGCTGGCTGTTAAGGGTGCTTGTGAGATTGCATGTCAAAGCCGCATATGAAAGGTCTTTCCCTTGACGCCACTCATTGCAAACGTAGCCGATGTCTTTCATGCGAAAAGAAGCAGTTGGTGGGAGGTAAATTTAAAATAATAATAAATTGCAAAGGCAGTTCTACTACTTTTGCCTCTTTTCCCCCCAGAAACTGCTTTTGAAAATCACATTGAGCTTACCCAGGAAGTGAAAGAAATTGTGACTCTAGATGGGACTTAAACCAACAATCGCTGGCTGAGGAAGGCGAGCGCGTCATCCAACAGGCCACTGGGTCAAGATTGCCACCCTTCTGGAACATGATCACAAGAAAATCAGTAAGTACTACACAAAAACATAGCAGAGGATGGTTTCGATCCATCGACCTCTGGGTTATGGGCCCAGCACGCTTCCGCTGCGCCACTCTGCTCACCACACTAGGAACTTGCCCGCTGGCTGTTAAGGGTGCTTGTGAGATTGCATGTCAAAGCCGCATATGAAAGGTCTTCCCTTGACGCCACTCATTGCAAACGTAGCCGATGTCTTTCATGCGAAAAGAAGCAGTTGGTGTGTGGTAAATTTAAAATAATAATGAAGTGCAAAGGCAGTTCTACTACTTTTGCCTCTTTTCCCCCCAGAAACTGCTTTTGAAAATCACATTGAGCTTACCCAGGAAGTGAAAGAAATTGTGACTCTAGATGGGACTTAAACCAACAATCGCTGGCTGATGGAAGGCGAGTGCCTCATCCAACAGGCCACTGGGTCAAGATTGCCACCCTTCTGGAACATGCTCACAAGAAAATCAGAAAGTACTACACAAATACATAGCAGAGCATGGTTTCGATCCATCGACCTCTGGGTTATGGGCCCAGCACGCTTCCGCTGCGCCACTCTGCTCACGACACTATGGAGCTTGCCCGCTGGCTGTTAAGGGTGCTTGTGAGATTGCATGTCAAAGCCGCATATAAAAGGTCTTCTCTTGACGCCACTCATTGCAAACTTAGCCGATGTCTTTCATGCGAAAAGAAGCAGTTGGTGGGAGGTAAATTTAAAATAATAATAAATTGCAAACGCAGTTCTACTACTTTTGCCTCTTTTCCCCCCAGAAACTGCTTTTGAAAATCACATTGAGCTTACCCAGGAAGTGAAAGAAATTGTGACTCTAGATGGGACTTAAACCAACAATCGCTGGCTGAGGAAGGCGAGTGCCTCATCCAACAGGCCACTGGGTCAAGATTGCCACCCTTCTGGAACATGCTCACAAGAAAATCAGTTAGTACTACACAAAGACATAGCAGAGGATGGTTTCGATCCATCAACCGCTGGGTTATGGGCCCAGCACGCTTCCGCTGCGCCACTCTGCTCACGACACTATGGAACTTGCCCGCTGGCTGTTAAGGGTGCTTGTGAGATTGCATGTCAAAGCCGCATATGAAAGGTCTTCTCTTGACGCCACTCATTGCAAACTTAGCCGATGTCTTTCATGCGAAAAGAAGCAGTTGGTGGGAGGTAAATTTAAAATAATAATAAATTGCAAAGGCAGTTCTACTACTTTTGCCTCTTTTCCCCCCAGAAACTGCTTTTGAAAATCACATTGAGCTTACCCAGGAAGTGAAAGAAATTGTGACTCTAGATGGGACTTAAACCAACAATCGCTGGCTGAGGAAGGCGAGTGCCTCATCCAACAGGCCACTGGGTCAAGATTGCCACCCTTCTGGAACATGCTCACAAGAAAATCAGTAAGTACTACACAAATACATAGCAGAGGATGGTTTCGATCCATCGACCTCTGGGTTATGGGCCCAGCACGCTTCCGCTGCGCCACTCTGCTCACCGCACTCGGAAACTTGCCCGCTGGCTGTTAAGGGTGCTTGTGAGATTGCATGTCAAAGCCGCATATGAAAGGTCTTTCCTTGACGCCACTCATTGCAAACGTAGCCGATGTCTTTCATGCGAAAAGAAGCAGTTGGTGGGAGGTAAATTTAAAATAATAATAAATTGCAAAAGCAGTTCTCCTACTTTTGCCTGTTTTCCCCCCAGAAACTGCTTTTGAAAATCACATTCAGCTTACCCAGGAAGTGAAAGAAATGGTGACTCTAGATGGGACTTAAACCAATAATCGCTGGCTGAGGAAGGCGAGTGCATCATCCAACAGGCCACTGGGTCAAGATTGCCACCTTTCTGGAACATGCTCACGAGAAAATCAGTAAGTACTACACAAAGATATAGCAGAGAATGGTTTCGATCCATCGACCTCTGGGTTATGGGCCCAGCACGCTTCCGTTGCGCCACTCTGCTCACGACACTATGAAACTTCCCCGCCGGCTGTTAAGGGTGCTTGTGAGATTGCATGTCAAAGCCGCATATGAAAGGTCTTCTCTTGACGCCACTCATTGCAAACTTAGCCGATGTCTTTTATGCGAAAAGAAGCAGTTGGTGGGAGGTAAATTTAAAATAATAATAAATTGCAAAGGCAGTTCTACTACTTTTGCCTCTTTTCCCCCCAGAAACTGCTTTTAAAAATCACATTGAGCTTACCCAGGAAGTGAAAGAAATTGTGACTCTAGATGGGACTTAAACCAACAATCTCTGGCTGAGGAAGGCGAGTGCCTCATCCAACAGGCCACTGGGTCAAGATTGCCACCCTTCTGGAACATGCTCACAAGAAAATCAGTAAGTACTACACAAAAACATAGCAGAGGATGGTTTCGATCCATCGACCTCTGGGTTATGGGCCCAGCACGCTTCCGCTGCGCCACTCTGCTCACGACACTATGAAACTTCCCCGCTGGCTGTTAAGGGTGCTTGTGAGATTGCATGTCAAAGCCGCATATGAAAGGTCTTCTCTTGACGCCACTCATTGCAAACTTAGCCGATGTCTTTCATGCGAAAAGAAGCAGTTGGTGGGAGGTAAATTTAAAATAATAATAAATTGCAAAAGCAGTTCTCCTACTTTTGCCTATTTTCCCCCCAGAAACTGCTTTTGAAAATCACATTCAGCTTACCCAGGAAGTGAAAGAAATGGTGACTCTAGATGGGACTTAAACCAATAATCGCTGGCTGAGGAAGGCGAGTGCATCATCCAACAGGCCACTGGGTCAAGATTGCCACCTTTCTGGAACATGCTCACAAGAAAATCAGTAAGTACTACACAAAGATATAGCAGAGGACGGTTTCGATCCATCGACCTCTGGGTTATGGGCCCAGCACGCTTCCGCTGCGCCACTCTGCTCACGACACTATGAAACTTCCCCGCTGGCTGTTAAGGGTGCTTGTGAGATTGCATGTCAAAGCCGCATATGAAAGGTCTTCCCTTGACGCCACTCATTGCAAACGTAGCCGATGTCTTTCATGCGAAAAGAAGCAGTTGGTGTGTGGTAAATTTAAAATAATAATGAAGTGCAAAGGCAGTTCTACTACTTTTGCCTCTTTTCCCCCCAGAAACTGCTTTTGAAAATCACATTGAGCTTACCCAGGAAGTGAAAGAAATTGTGACTCTAGATGGGACTTAAACCAACAATCGCTGGCTGAGGAAGGCGAGTGCCTCATCCAACAGGCCACTGGGTCAAGATTGCCACCCTTCTGGAACATGCTCACAAGAAAATCAGAAAGTACTACACAAATACATAGCAGAGGATGGTTTCGATCCATCGACCTCTGGGTTATGGGCCCAGCACGCTTCCGCTGCGCCACTCTGCTCACCGCACTAGGAAACTTGCCTGCTGGCCGTTAAGGGTGCTTGTGAGATTGCATGTCAACGCCGCATATGAAAGGTCTTTCCTTGACGCCACTCATTGCAAACTTAGCCGATGTCTTTCATGCGAAAAGAAGCAGTTGGTGGGAGGTAAATTTAAAATAATAATAAATTGCAAAGGCAGTTCTACTACTTTTGCCTCTTTTCCCCCCAGAAACTGCTTTTAAAAATCACATTGAGCTTACCCAGGAAGTGAAAGAAATTGTGACTAGATGGGACTTAAACCAACAATCACTGGCTGAGGAAGGCGAGTGCCTCATCCAACAGGCCACTGGGTCAAGATTGCCACCCTTCTGGAACATGCTCACAAGAAAATCAGTAAGTACTACACAAAAACATAGCAGAGGATGGTTTCGATCCATCGACCTCTGGGTTATGGGCCCAGCACGCTTCCGCTGCGCCACTCTGCTCACTACACTTGGGAACTTCCCCGCTGGCTGTTAAGGGTGCTTGTGAGATTGCATGTCAAAGCCGCATATGAAAGGTCTTCTCTTGACGCCACTCATTGCAAACGTAGCCGATGTCTTTCATGCGAAAAGAAGCAGTTGGTGTGTGGTAAATTTAAAATAATAATGAAGTGCAAAGGCAGTTCTACTACTTTTGCCTCTTTTCCCCCCAGAAACTGCTTTTGAAAATCACATTGAGCTTACCCAGGAAGTGAAAGAAATTGTGACTCTAGATGGGACTTAAACCAACAATCGCTGGCTGAGGAAGGCGAGTGCCTCATCCAACAGGCCACTGGGTCAAGATTGCCACCCTTCTGGAACATGCTCACAAGAAAATCAGAAAGTACTACACAAATACATAGCAGAGGATGGTTTCGATCCATCGACCTCTGGGTTATGGGCCCAGCACGCTTCCGCTGCGCCACTCTGCTCACCGCACTAGGAAACTTGCCTGCTGGCCGTTAAGGGTGCTTGTGAGATTGCATGTCAACGCCGCATATGAAAGGTCTTTCCTTGACGCCACTCATTGCAAACTTAGCCGATGTCTTTCATGCGAAAAGAAGCAGTTGGTGGGAGGTAAATTTAAAATAATAATAAATTGCAAAGGCAGTTCTACTACTTTTGCCTCTTTTCCCCCCAGAAACTGCTTTTAAAAATCACATCGAGCTTACCCAGGAAGTGAAAGAAATTGTGACTCTAGATGGGACTTAATCCAACAATCACTGGCTGAGGAAGGCGAGTGCCTCATCCAACAGGCCACTGGGTCAAGATTGCCACCCTTCTGGAACATGCTCACAAGAAAATCAGTTAGTACTACACAAATACATAGCAGAGGATGGTTTCGATTCATCGACCGCTGGGTTATGGGCCCAGCACGCTTCCGCTGCGCCACTCTGCTCACGACACCATGGAACTTGCCCGCTGGTGGTTAAGGGTGCTTGTGAGATTGCATGTCAAAGCCGCATATGAAAGGTCTTTCCTTGACGCCACTCATTGCAAACGTAGCCGATGTCTTTTATGCGAAAAGAAGCAGTTGGTGGGAGGTCAATTTAAAATAATTATAAATTGCAAAAGCAGTTCTACTACTTTTGCCTGTTTTCCCCGCAGAAACTGCTTTTGAAAATCACATTCAGCTTACCCAGGAAGTGAAAGAAATGGTGACTCTAGATGGGACTTAAACCAATAATCGCTGGCTGAGGAAGGCGAGTGCATCATCCAACAGGCCACTGGGTCAAGATTGCCACCTTTCTGGAACATGCTCACAAGAAAATCAGTAAGTACTACACAAAGATATAGCAGAGGATGGTTTCGATCCATCGACCTCTGGGTTATGGGCCCAGCACGCTTCCGCTGCGCCAGGGCTGGGGAACAATAGGCTTGGTGGCACGGGGAAGGAGAAAAAATGGAGGGAAGAAGGGGGGAGAAGGGGGAAGAGGAAAAAGAAGGGAAAAGAAGAGGGGAAAAAAGAGAAGAGAGAAAAATTGAAAGAGTTTAGGCTTCTTGTGCACATGTCTGGTGTTTTGTGAAGGAATTTTTTTTTAAAAACACGGTGAATTATTGAAAATCAGGACATTTTCCATTTTTAGGGGAACATCGGTGGGGAGTCAAAGGTCGCAAGTTCGATCCTCGCCTGGGACATATAGAAATCTGATTAGATGGATCATACAAACTGTTTGCCTGTTATTCCATACTTTATTACTTTCATCTATGTAAATGGTGTAAAAATAAGAAATTAATAAAGTGTAGTTTCTAATGAAGTAGCCGCAATGTGTTGCTTTGATTAGTAATGGCTCTTTCATTAAACAATTCAGACAACTGCATGAGAATTTAAACACTTTTATTGAAATAACTTTGAAAAACTAAATAAGAAAACACAGTATACACTGAAAATAAATCCATTAGATTTACTCAATTGAATTGTGGACAGTGATTCCACAAAAAACCTGATATATTTGTGTTGTTCTTGTGTTCACAGCTTAAGCATTAAATTATTGCATTGAGTAAACATCATCTGGGTAAATACTTTCTAGAGATGCCTTTTTTTTGTGCCTTTTTTCAGTGTAATGGCCAGTCGGGGTCAGATCTTATTAAATTACATGAAATATTAATACATAGATTATGCTCAAACAATTCAAAAGAGGAACTATTAAAAAAGGTTACGTACAAAAGATTTGTTATATAGTCGAGATTGAATACAAAAAAACTATGAACAAATATTATTTACAAATGGGTATAAACAATGCAAGTTCCATTTATATATCAGGTTTTTCTTTTAATGTTTTCCAGCCGCTGTCCTTTGTACGGGCTGTGCCCTGTTGCCTCAGTTCTGAAATGGCCCAAATTTTCTGCATTAATGTGCTGTTACGTTCTTTCTGGATGACAGGTGGGCTCCTCTGCAGTCAGTGAACCTGCGGTTAATCATAAGGTAGCACTGGTCAATGTCCAGGACCTGCTGCACCCTCTTATAAATGCCACTCCCAGTTAGCACATTCTGGGTAGAGTAACCTGACCTTCCGCTGGTGGTAAGCATCCACACCAGGAGCCTGTGGTCAAAAAAGGTGCTCTGGTGTGGGAGCTTGGCTGTAGCTGGGGCGGGTGGTTCGTACCACAGCTTCAGGTCACTCCGCAGCCTCTGGTTTTCCCCCACAGAGTGGATGCAATCCATTTATGGTCTTGCACAGTGATGTCTTGCCTCCATAGGTATAATTTACGCTGGAGACATGTCCCCACCACTTTTTGAAATGGGCTGGTGGAAGTCCTATATGATAGGAAATACAGGTTCATATATTATTATTTGCAATAGGTCTATACGCAGAATTAATTGATCACTGTGTGTGTGTGTGTGTGTGTGTGTGTGTGTGTGTGTTTGATGGAAGAATCTGAATCATAGAACTGTTGGTGGAGGTGGGACAGTGTGTGTGTGCTTATGCCATTGAGTACTGTAGGCTTTGTTGATATTGTTGCAATCATGTGATGTAAATTCTGTATGATAGAAGATACAGGTGTTGATTGATATTGTCCTGAAGGTTGTGATTAGGCTGTAGTCTGTCAGTGTAAATCCTGTATGAATATACTGTATCTACAGGTGTTCATATTGTCCTGAAGGTTGTGATTAGGCTGTAGTCTGTCAGTGTAAATCCTGTATGAATATACTGTATCTACAGGTGTTCATATTGTCCTGAAGGTTGTGATTAGGCTGTAGTCTGTCAGTGTAAATCCTGTATGAATATACTGTATCTACAGGTGTTCATATTGTCCTGAAGGTTGTGATTAGGCTGTAGTCTGTCAGTGTAAATCCTGTATGAATATACTGTATCTACAGGTGTTCATATTGTCCTGAAGGTTGTGATTAGGCTGTAGTCTGTCAGTGTAAATCCTATCTCTACAGGTGTTGCTAACACATAGTACGGTACTCGTGTATTGTGTGCGGGCGCGGGGGGGGGTCCACCAAATGTTTTTTTAATCTGAAAAAAAGAGTCTCCACCACTTTTAAAAACAAAGTGACGCCCTTGCTTGCCTTGTTATTGAGGGCAACCACAATGGATCTCTTCCAGAGGCCAAGAGATGGGATAGAGATGGAGCATCACCTGGAGCGGCAACTGTGCACAGTGCTGGTGGGAGCAGGTGCAGGACCAGCAGCAGCAGATCCACTGTGACAGTATAGGGCACACACAGGCAGTGTGACACATGCATGCTTGCGCATGCTCACTCACCATCAGCTGTAAAATAACCCATCTTACATTGCTTGAAAAGAGAATAAAGATAAACTTACAGAAGTGGAAGTGGCAGAGGTCAATGTTTTGGTCCTCACAGAGGCTATAGCTGGAGGGGGGCAGGGAGAAAGGGGAGATGGTCCAGGTAAGTTTTGCACGACTAGACCGAGGCTGGTGTGCAAGAGAGATTGGCACTGACACTGACACATAGGTGTGGTTGAACCAGGTGTGATGGTGGCTGTGGTGAAACGTGCTCGGGGTAAAAAGACATACAAATACAGTCAGACAAAAGACTGCAGTTATTTGGATTTAGTAGTTCACAATGGTTACATTTATTTAACATTCAGTATGATACAAAGATAAATAGCATTCAATAATAATAATAATAAACCATGTAATCAAATCATCAACAAACCTGAGCAGACTTCCTCGCCAAATTAAGGTTTGGCTTTACAGCAGCACTGTGTCGCACCAAATCAAGGTTTCAGAAACTGGGAGAGATTTAAACATCAGAATAAGGGGAAAAAGAAAGAGAAGCACCAATCCAAACAAAATATAAAACATTCGAGTTCAGTTTTCTGTGTTGTTAAAAAAGTAGAGAGGATCAGTAGTGGGACATTTAAATTATGTTATATATTCACCATTCCTAAATTCAGTGGTGGCTGTGCGGAGGATGTGTGCAGGATGTGTGGATGTGCGGAGGATGTGTGCAGGATGCGTGGACGTGTGCAGGATGAGTGGATGTGTGCAGGATGCGTGGACGTGTGCAGGACGCGTGGATGTGTGCAGGATGCGCTGCAGTGGGGACAGAGGGAACAGGAGCAGGTGATGTGGCTGGTCCAGCTTCAGGGGCTGATGCACTGCTGGTGGGCTGATCCAATTAAACATATCCATTACAATTAATACAAACTACCTCCACATATATATTATGTCCATCTATGTTAACATTACCTTCACAGAGTGGAATCCACAGACAGTGTTGTGGTCCCTCAGAGATGCATGTCCCCTCAGCTGGACTGGTCTGTAAGTCAAATTGGGCCTTTATGTATGGGCACGCCAAATGGTCATGTAATGATAGTGATATTTTCTTTTCAAAATCACATCATCTAACAGTTTCACATGGGCCAGGGCTTTATGAGATTTTTGTTTAGAGGCCACCTGAGGTAAACAATGAAAAAGTATAAATGAGATGACACTGGAGATTTTGTTATGTAGGCTAGCCAATATTTAATATAGGAGTACCAATAAAAAATCATACCACATTTATGCATCTATGAAAGTTACTGTGAAGTATATCTGATTCTTAAGAAATTAATTGTATTAGTCTTATGTCAACAGACTATGAAACTACAGTTATAGGACATACACCATGTATTTTGCGCCACAGAACATAACACTAATAGGTAACACATTAATAGCTAATAATAACATAATTAAATCACGAGGTTACCTTATTTTACACAATGTTTGAGGTAAATTTCCGTTAGCTAGACGTTAATTAACCCAGTAACTCTAAATTAGCCTACGTTCAGATATGATAGAAGGGAAATATATAAAAGCTAGCGTTTCACCTTTAACGGTTTAATAAAATTAATTTAATGCAGCCGTCTTACCTTGATAAATCACGTTATTTCACCGACTGTGTTCTTCAGTCGCTGCCACCGGTAGCTGCCGCGATGCATTTAAAAACAACAAAAAAAGTTACGTTGCCGCATTTTATTTGTAAGAAATGGACGGCACGACGAGCCCTGATTGGTAAGAAATGGAGCTCAGGGACGGGAAGATATGATTGGTAAGAAATGGACGGGCTCGACGAGTCCCGATTGGTAAGAAATGGAGCTCAGAAACGGGAAGATTGAGGCATGGAAATGGACGGGCGACGAGTCCCGATTGGTAAGAAATGGACGCAGAGCGGTGAGATTTGATTGGTAAGAAAGCGATTGGAAAGAAATGGAAGCGAAAATGGAACTCCGGCTGCGCGATTGGTTTTCGCGAGCCAGTCTCTCGTGCTCTCGGTACCGCGCCACTCTGCTCACCGCACTAGGAAACTTGCCCGCTGGCTGTTAAGGGTGCTTGTGAGATTGCATGTCAAAGCCGCATATGAAAGGTCTTCCCTTGACGCCACTCATTGCAAACGTAGCCGATGTCTTTCATGCGAAAAGAAGCAGTTGGTGTGTGGTAAATTTAAAATAATAATGAAGTGCAAAGGCAGTTCTACTACTTTTGCCTCTTTTCCCCCCAGAAACTGCTTTTGAAAATCACATTGAGCTTACCCAGGAAGTGAAAGAAATTGTGACTCTAGATGGGACTTAAACCAACAATCGCTGGCTGAGGAAGGCGAGTGCCTCATCCAACAGGCCACTGGGTCAAGATTGCCACCCTTCTGGAACATGCTCACAAGAAAATCAGAAAGTACTACACAAATACATAGCAGAGGATGGTTTCGATCCATCGACCTCTGGGTTATGGGCCCAGCACGCTTCCGCTGCGCCACTCTGCTCACCGCACTAGGAATCTTGCCTGCTGGCCGTTAAGGGTGCTTGTGAGATTGCATGTCAACGCCGCATATGAAAGGTCTTTCCTTGACGCCACTCATTGCAAACTTAGCCGATGTCTTTCATGCGAAAAGAAGCAGTTGGTGGGAGGTAAATTTAAAATAATAATGAAGTGCAAAGGCAGTTCTACTACTTTTGCCTCTTTTCCCCCCAGAAACTGCTTTTGAAAATCACATTGAGCTTACCCAGGAAGTGAAAGAAATTGTGACTCTAGATGGGACTTAAACCAACAATCGCTGGCTGAGGAAGGCGAGTGCCTCATCCAACAGGCCACTGGGTCAAGATTGCCACCCTTCTGGAACATGCTCACAAGAAAATCAGAAAGTACTACACAAATACATAGCAGAGGATGGTTTCGATCCATCGACCTCTGGGTTATGGGCCCAGCACGCTTCCGCTGCGCCACTCTGCTCACCACACTAGGGAACTTCCCAGCTGGCTGTTAAGGGTGCTTGTGAGATTGCATGTCAAAGCCGCATATGAAAGGTCTTCCCTTGACGCCACTCATTGCAAACTTAGCCGATGTCTTTCATGCGAAAAGAAGCAGTTGGTGTGAGGTAAATTTAAAATAATAATAAATTGCAAAGGCAGTTCTACTACTTTTGCCTCTTTTCCCCCCAGAAACTGCTTTTGAAAATCACATTGAGCTTACCCAGGAAGTGAAAGAAATTGTGACTCTAGATGGGACTTAAACCAACAATCGCTGTCTGAGGAAGGCGAGTGCCTCATCCAACAGGCCACTGGGTCAAGATTGCCACCCTTCTGGAACATGCTCACAAGAAAATCAGAAAGTACTACACAAATACATAGCAGAGGATGGTTTCGATCCATCGACCTCTGGGTTATGGGCCCAGCACGCTTCCGCTGCGCCACTCTGCTCACCACACTAGGAAACTTGCCCGCTGGCTGTTAAGGGTGCTTGTGAGATTGCATGTCAACGCCGCATATGAAAGGTCTTTCCTTGACGCCACTCATTGCAAACTTAGCCGATGTCTTTCATGCGAAAAGAAGCAGTTGGTGGGAGGTAAATTTAAAATAATAATAAATTGCAAAGGCAGTTCTACTACTTTTGCCTCTTTTCCCCCCAGAAACTGCTTTTAAAAATCACATTGAGCTTACCCAGGAAGTGAAAGAAATTGTGACTCTAGATGGGACTTAAACCAACAATCGCTGGCTGAGGAAGGCGAGTGCCTCATCCAACAGGCCACTGGGTCAAGATTGCCACCCTTCTGGAACATGCTCACAAGAAAATCAGAAAGTACTACAAAAACATAGCAGAGGATGGTTTCGATCCATCGACCTCTGGGTTATGGGCCCAGCACGCTTCCGCTGCGCCACTCTGCTCACCGCACTAGGAAACTTGCCTGCTGGCCGTTAAGGGTGCTTGTGAGATTGCATGTCAACGCCGCATATGAAAGGTCTTTCCTTGACGCCACTCATTGCAAACTTAGCCGATGTCTTTCATGCGAAAAGAAGCAGTTGGTGGGAGGTAAATTTAAAATAATAATGAAGTGCAAAGGCAGTTCTACTACTTTTGCCTCTTTTCCCCCCAGAAACTGCTTTTAAAAATCACATTGAGCTTACCCAGGAAGTGAAAGAAATTGTGACTAGATGGGACTTAAACCAACAATCACTGGCTGAGGAAGGCGAGTGCCTCATCCAACAGGCCACTGGGTCAAGATTGCCACCCTTCTGGAACATGCTCACAAGAAAATCAGTAAGTACTACACAAAAACATAGCAGAGGATGGTTTCGATCCATCGACCTCTGGGTTATGGGCCCAGCACGCTTCCGCTGCGCCACTCTGCTCACTACACTTGGGAACTTCCCCGCTGGCTGTTAAGGGTGCTTGTGAGATTGCATGTCAAAGCCGCATATGAAAGGTCTTCCCTTGACGCCACTCATTGCAAACTTAGCCGATGTCTTTCATGCGAAAAGAAGCAGTTGGTGGGAGGTAAATTTAAAATAATAATGAAGTGCAAAGGCAGTTCTACTACTTTTGCCTCTTTTCCCCCCAGAAACTGCTTTTGAAAATCACATTGAGCTTACCCAGGAAGTGAAAGAAATTGTGACTAGATGGGACTTAAACCAACAATCACTGGCTGAGGAAGGCGAGTGCCTCATCCAACAGGCCACTGGGTCAAGATTGCCACCCTTCTGGAACATGCTCACAAGAAAATCAGTAAGTACTACACAAAAACATAGCAGAGGATGGTTTCGATCCATCGACCTCTGGGTTATGGGCCCAGCACGCTTCCGCTGCGCCACTCTGCTCACTACACTTGGGAACTTCCCCGCTGGCTGTTAAGGGTGCTTGTGAGATTGCATGTCAAAGCCGCATATGAAAGGTCTTCTCTTGACGCCACTCATTGCAAACTTAGCCGATGTCTTTCATGCGAAAAGAAGCAGTAGGTGGGAGGTAAATTTAAAATAATAATAAATTGCAAAGGCAGTTCTACTACTTTTGCCTCTTTTCCCCCCAGAAACTGCTTTTGAAAATCACATTGAGCTTAGCCAGGAAGTGAAAGAAATTGTGACTCTAGATGGGACTTAAACCAACAATCGCTGGCTGAGGAAGGCGAGTGCCTCATCCAACAGGCCACTGGGTCAAGATTGCCACCCTTCTAGAACATGCTCACAAGAAAATCAGTAAGTACTACACAAATACCTAGCAGAGGATGGTTTCGATCCATCGACCTCTGGGTTATGGGCCCAGCACGCTTCCGCTGCGCCACTCTGCTCACCACACACGGAATCTTCCCCGCTGGTTGTTAAGGGTGCTTGTGAGATTGCATGTCAAAGCCGCATATGAAAGGTCTTTCCCTTGACGCCACTCTTTGCTAACTTAGCAGTTGTCTTTAATGCGAAAAGAAGCTTTTGGTGGGAGTTATATTTAAAATAATAATAAATTTCAAAGGCAGTTCTACTACTTTTGCCTCTTTTCCCCCATGAAACTGCTTTTAAAAATCACATTGAGCTTACCCAGGAAGTGAAAGAAATTGTGACTCTAGATGGGACTTAAACCAACAATCGCTGGCTGAGGAAGGCGAGTGCCTCATCCAACAGGCCACTGGGTCAAGATTGCCACCCTTCTGGAACATGCTCACAAGAAAATCAGAAAGTACTACACAAATACATAGCAGAGGATGGTTTCGATCCATCGACCTCTGGGTTATGGGCCCAGCACGCTTCCGCTGCGCCACTCTGCTCACCGCACTAGGAAACTTGCCTGCTGGCCGTTAAGGGTGCTTGTGAGATTGCATGTCAAAGCCGCATATGAAAGGTCTTCCCTTGACGCCACTCATTGCAAACGTAGCCGATGTCTTTCATGCGAAAAGAAGCAGTTGGTGTGTGGTAAATTTAAAATAATAATGAAGTGCAAAGGCAGTTCTACTACTTTTGCCTCTTTTCCCCCCAGAAACTGCTTTTGAAAATCACATTGAGCTTACCCAGGAAGTGAAAGAAATTGTGACTCTAGATGGGACTTAAACCAACAATCGCTGGCTGAGGAAGGCGAGTGCCTCATCCAACAGGCCACTGGGTCAAGATTGCCACCCTTCTGGAACATGCTCACAAGAAAATCAGAAAGTACTACACAAATACATAGCAGAGGATGGTTTCGATCCATCGACCTCTGGGTTATGGGCCCAGCACGCTTCCGCTGCGCCACTCTGCTCACCGCACTAGGAATCTTGCCTGCTGGCCGTTAAGGGTGCTTGTGAGATTGCATGTCAACGCCGCATATGAAAGGTCTTTCCTTGACGCCACTCATTGCAAACTTAGCCGATGTCTTTCATGCGAAAAGAAGCAGTTGGTGGGAGGTAAATTTAAAATAATAATAAATTGCAAAGGCAGTTCTACTACTTTTGCCTCTTTTCCCCCCAGAAACTGCTTTTAAAAATCACATTGAGCTTACCCAGGAAGTGAAAGAAATTGTGACTAGATGGGACTTAAACCAACAATCACTGGCTGAGGAAGGCGAGTGCCTCATCCAACAGGCCACTGGGTCAAGATTGCCACCCTTCTGGAACATGCTCACAAGAAAATCAGTAAGTACTACACAAAAACATAGCAGAGGATGGTTTCGATCCATCGACCTCTGGGTTATGGGCCCAGCACGCTTCCGCTGCGCCACTCTGCTCACTACACTTGGGAACTTCCCCGCTGGCTGTTAAGGGTGCTTGTGAGATTGCATGTCAAAGCCGCATATGAAAGGTCTTCCCTTGACGCCACTCATTGCAAACGTAGCCGATGTCTTTCATGCGAAAAGAAGCAGTTGGTGTGTGGTAAATTTAAAATAATAATGAAGTGCAAAGGCAGTTCTACTACTTTTGCCTCTTTTCCCCCCAGAAACTGCTTTTGAAAATCACATTGAGCTTACCCAGGAAGTGAAAGAAATTGTGACTCTAGATGGGACTTAAACCAACAATCGCTGGCTGAGGAAGGCGAGTGCCTCATCCAACAGGCCACTGGGTCAAGATTGCCACCCTTCTGGAACATGCTCACAAGAAAATCAGAAAGTACTACACAAATACATAGCAGAGGATGGTTTCGATCCATCGACCTCTGGGTTATGGGCCCAGCACGCTTCCGCTGCGCCACTCTGCTCACCGCACTAGGAAACTTGCCTGCTGGCCGTTAAGGGTGCTTGTGAGATTGCATGTCAACGCCGCATATGAAAGGTCTTTCCTTGACGCCACTCATTGCAAACTTAGCCGATGTCTTTCATGCGAAAAGAAGCAGTTGGTGGGAGGTAAATTTAAAATAATAATAAATTGCAAAGGCAGTTCTACTACTTTTGCCTCTTTTCCCCCCAGAAACTGCTTTTAAAAATCACATTGAGCTTACCCAGGAAGTGAAAGAAATTGTGACTCTAGATGGGACTTAAACCAACAATCACTGGCTGAGGAAGGCGAGTGCCTCATCCAACAGGCCACTGGGTCAAGATTGCCACCCTTCTGGAACATGCTCACAAGAAAATCAGTAAGTACTACACAAAAACATAGCAGAGGATGGTTTCGATCCATCGACCTCTGGGTTATGGGCCCAGCACGCTTCCGCTGCGCCACTCTGCTCACTACACTAGGGAACTTCCCCGCTGGCTGTTAAGGGTGCTTGTGAGATTGCATGTCAAAGCCGCATATGAAAGGTCTTCCCTTGACGCCACTCATTGCAAACGTAGCCGATGTCTTTCATGCGAAAAGAAGCAGTTGGTGTGTGGTAAATTTAAAATAATAATGAAGTGCAAAGGCAGTTCTACTACTTTTGCCTCTTTTCCCCCCAGAAACTGCTTTTGAAAATCACATTGAGCTTACCCAGGAAGTGAAAGAAATTGTGACTCTAGATGGGACTTAAACCAACAATCGCTGGCTGAGGAAGGCGAGTGCCTCATCCAACAGGCCACTGGGTCAAGATTGCCACCCTTCTGGAACATGCTCACAAGAAAATCAGAAAGTACTACACAAATACATAGCAGAGGATGGTTTCGATCCATCGACCTCTGGGTTATGGGCCCAGCACGCTTCCGCTGCGCCACTCTGCTCACTACACTAGGGAGCTTCCCTGCTGGCTGTTAAGGGTGCTTGTGAGATTGCATGTCAAAGCCGCATATGAAAGGTCTTCCCTTGACGCCACTCATTGCAAACGTAGCCGATGTCTTTCATGCGAAAAGAAGCAGTTGGTGGGAGGTAAATTTAAAATAATAATAAATTGCAAAGGCAGTTCTACTACTTTTGCCTCTTTTCCCCCCAGAAACTGCTTTTAAAAATCACATTGAGCTTACCCAGGAAGTGAAAGAAATTGTGACTAGATGGGACTTAAACCAACAATCACTGGCTGAGGAAGGCGAGTGCCTCATCCAACAGGCCACTGGGTCAAGATTGCCACCCTTCTGGAACATGCTCACAAGAAAATCAGTAAGTACTACACAAAAACATAGCAGAGGATGGTTTCGATCCATCGACCTCTGGGTTATGGGCCCAGCACGCTTCCGCTGCGCCACTCTGCTCACTACACTAGAAAACTTCCCCGCTGGCTGTTAAGGGTGCTTGTGAGATTGCATGTCAAAGCCGCATATGAAAGGTCTTCCCTTGACGCCACTCATTGCAAACGTAGCCGATGTCTTTCATGCGAAAAGAAGCAGTTGGTGTGTGGTAAATTTAAAATAATAATGAAGTGCAAAGGCAGTTCTACTACTTTTGCCTCTTTTCCCCCCAGAAACTGCTTTTGAAAATCACATTGAGCTTACCCAGGAAGTGAAAGAAATTGTGACTCTAGATGGGACTTAAACCAACAATCGCTGGCTGAGGAAGGCGAGTGCCTCATCCAACAGGCCACTGGGTCAAGATTGCCACCCTTCTGGAACATGCTCACAAGAAAATCAGAAAGTACTACACAAATACATAGCAGAGGATGGTTTCGATCCATCGACCTCTGGGTTATGGGCCCAGCACGCTTCCGCTGCGCCACTCTGCTCACCGCACTAGGAAACTTGCCTGCTGGCCGTTAAGGGTGCTTGTGAGATTGCATGTCAAAGCCGCATATGAAAGGTCTTCCCTTGACGCCACTCATTGCAAACTTAGCCGATGTCTTTCATGCGAAAAGAAGCAGTTGGTGGGAGGTAAATTTAAAATAATAATAAATTGCAAAGGCAGTTCTACTACTTTTGCCTCTTTTCCCCCCAGAAACTGCTTTTAAAAATCACATTGAGCTTACCCAGGAAGTGAAAGAAATTGTGACTAGATGGGACTTAAACCAACAATCACTGGCTGAGGAAGGCGAGTGCCTCATCCAACAGGCCACTGGGTCAAGATTGCCACCCTTCTGGAACATGCTCACAAGAAAATCAGTAAGTACTACACAAAAACATAGCAGAGGATGGTTTCGATCCATCGACCTCTGGGTTATGGGCCCAGCACGCTTCCGCTGCGCCACTCTGCTCACTACACTATGTAACTTCCCCGCTGGCTGTTAAGGGTGCTTGTGAGATTGCATGTCAAAGCCGCATATGAAAGGTCTTCCCTTGACGCCACTCATTGCAAACGTAGCCGATGTCTTTCATGCGAAAAGAAGCAGTTGGTGTGTGGTAAATTTAAAATAATAATAAATTGCAAAGGCAGTTCTACTACTTTTGCCTCTTTTCCCCCCAGAAACTGCTTTTGAAAATCACATTGAGCTTACCCAGGAAGTGAAAGAAATTGTGACTCTAGATGGGACTTAAACCAACAATCGCTGGCTGAGGAAGGCGAGTGCCTCATCCAACAGGCCACTGGGTCAAGATTGCCACCCTTCTGGAACATGCTCACAAGAAAATCAGAAAGTACTACACAAATACATAGCAGAGGATGGTTTCGATCCATCGACCTCTGGGTTATGGGCCCAGCACGGTTCCGCTGCGCCACTCTGCTCACCGCACTAGGAAACTTGCCTGCTGGCCGTTAAGGGTGCTTGTGAGATTGCATGTCAAAGCCGCATATGAAAGGTCTTCCCTTGACGCCACTCATTGCAAACGTAGCCGATGTCTTTCATGCGAAAAGAAGCAGTTGGTGTGTGGTAAATTTAAAATAATAATGAAGTGCAAAGGCAGTTCTACTACTTTTGCCTCTTTTCCCCCCAGAAACTGCTTTTGAAAATCACATTGAGCTTACCCAGGAAGTGAAAGAAATTGTGACTCTAGATGGGACTTAAACCAACAATCGCTGGCTGAGGAAGGCGAGTGCCTCATCCAACAGGCCACTGGGTCAAGATTGCCACCCTTCTGGAACATGCTCACAAGAAAATCAGAAAGTACTACACAAATACATAGCAGAGGATGGTTTCGATCCATCGACCTCTGGGTTATGGGCCCAGCACGCTTCCGCTGCGCCACTCTGCTCACCACACTAGGAACTTGCCTGCTGGCCGTTAAGGGTGCTTGTGAGATTGCATGTCAAAGCCGCATATGAAAGGTCTTTCCTTGACGCCACTCATTGCAAACTTAGCCGATGTCTTTCATGCGAAAAGAAGCAGTTGGTGGGAGGTAAATTTAAAATAATAATAAATTGCAAAGGCAGTTCTACTACTTTTGCCTCTTTTCCCCCCAGAAACTGCTTTTAAAAATCACATTGAGCTTACCCAGGAAGTGAAAGAAATTGTGACTCTAGATGGGACTTAAACCAACAATCTCTGGCTGAGGAAGGCGAGTGCCTCATCCAACAGGCCACTGGGTCAAGATTGCCACCCTTCTGGAACATGCTCACAAGAAAATCAGTAAGTACTACACAAAAACATAGCAGAGGATGGTTTCGATCCATCGACCTCTGGGTTATGGGCCCAGCACGCTTCCGCTGCGCCACTCTGCTCACTACACTATGGAACTTGCCCGCTGGCTGTTAAGGGTGCTTGTGAGATTGCATGTCAAAGCCGCATATGAAAGGTCTTCTCTTGACGCCACTCATTGCAAACTTAGCCGATGTCTTTCATGCGAAAAGAAGCAGTTGGTGGGAGGTAAATTTAAAATAATAATAAATTGCAAAGGCAGTTCTACTACTTTTGCCTCTTTTCCCCCCAGAAACTGCTTTTGAAAATCACATTGAGCTTACCCAGGAAGTGAAAGAAATTGTGACTCTAGATGGGACTTAAACCAACAATCGCTGGCTGAGGAAGGCGAGTGCCTCATCCAACAGGCCACTGGGTCAAGATTGCCACCCTTCTGGAACATGCTCACAAGAAAATCAGGAAGTACTACACAAATACATAGCAGAGGATGGTTTCGATCCATCGACCTCTGGGTTATGGGCCCAGCACGCTTCCGCTGCGCCACTCTGCTCACCGCACTAGGAACTTGCCTGCTGGCTGTTAAGGGTGCTTGTGAGATTGCATGTCAAAGCCGCATATGAAAGGTCTTTCCTTGACGCCACTCATTGCAAACGTAGCCGATGTCTTTCATGCGAAAAGAAGCAGTTGGTGGGAGGTAAATTTAAAATAATAATAAATTGCAAAAGCAGTTCTACTACTTTTGCCTCTTTTCCCCCCAGAAACTGCTTTTGAAAATCACATTGAGCTTACCCAGGAAGTGAAAGAAATTGTGACTCTAGATGGGACTTAAACCAACAATCTCTGGCTGAGGAAGGCGAGTGCCTCATCCAACAGGCCACTGGGTCAAGATTGCCACCATTCTGGAACATGCTCACAAGAACTTCAGTAAGTACTACACAAAAACATAGCAGAGGATGGTTTCGATCCATCGACCTCTGGGTTATGGGCCCAGCACGCTTCCGCTGCGCCACTCTGCTCACTACACTAGGGAACTTGCCCGCTGGCTGTTAAGGGTGCTTGTGAGATTGCATGTCAAAGCCGCATATGAAAGGTCTTTCCTTGATGCCACTCATTGCAAACGTAGCCGATGTCAATAATGCGAAAAGAAGCAGTTGGTGGGAGGTAAATTTAAAATAATAATAAATTGCAAAAGCAGTTCTCCTACTTTTGCCTGTTTTCCCCCCAGAAACTGCTTTTGAAAATCACATTCAGCTTACCCAGGAAGTGAAAGAAATGGTGACTCTAGATGGGACTTAAACCAATAATCGCTGGCTGAGGAAGGCGAGTGCATCATCCAACAGGCCACTGGGTCAAGATTGCCACCTTTCTGGAACATGCTCACAAGAAAATCAGTAAGTACTACACAAAGATATAGCAGAGGACGGTTTCGATCCATCGACCTCTGGGTTATTGGCCCAGCACGCTTCCGCTGCGCCACTCTGCTCACTACACGAGGAAGCTTCCCCGCTGGCTGTTAAGGGTGCTTGTGAGATTGCATGTCAAAGCCGCATATGAAAGGTCTTCCCTTGACGCCACTCATTGCAAACGTAGCCGATGTCTTTCATGCGAAAAGAAGCAGTTGGTGTGTGGTAAATTTAAAATAATAATGAAGTGCAAAGGCAGTTCTACTACTTTTGCCTCTTTTCCCCCCAGAAACTGCTTTTAAAAATCACATTGAGCTTACCCAGGAAGTGAAAGAAATTGTGACTAGATGGGACTTAAACCAACAATCACTGGCTGAGGAAGGCGAGTGCCTCATCCAACAGGCCACTGGGTCAAGATTGCCACCCTTCTGGAACATGCTCACAAGAAAATCAGTAAGTACTACACAAAAACATAGCAGAGGATGGTTTCGATCCATCGACCTCTGGGTTATGGGCCCAGCACGCTTCCGCTGCGCCACTCTGCTCACTACACTTGGGAACTTCCCCGCTGGCTGTTAAGGGTGCTTGTGAGATTGCATGTCAAAGCCGCATATGAAAGGTCTTCCCTTGACGCCACTCATTGCAAACGTAGCCGATGTCTTTCATGCGAAAAGAAGCAGTTGGTGTGTGGTAAATTTAAAATAATAATGAAGTGCAAAGGCAGTTCTACTACTTTTGCCTCTTTTCCCCCCAGAAACTGCTTTTGAAAATCACATTGAGCTTACCCAGGAAGTGAAAGAAATTGTGACTCTAGATGGGACTTAAACCAACAATCGCTGGCTGAGGAAGGCGAGTGCCTCATCCAACAGGCCACTGGGTCAAGATTGCCACCCTTCTGGAACATGCTCAAAGAAAATCAGTAAGTACTACACAAATACATAGCAGAGGATTGTTTCGATCCATCGACCTCTGGGTTATGGGCCCAGCACGCTTCCGCTGCGCCACTCTGCTCACAACACTATGGAACTTGCCCGCTGGCTGTTAAGGGTGCTTGTGAGATTGCATGTCAAAGCCGCATATGAAAGGTCTTCTCTTGACGCCACTCATTGCAAACTTAGCCGATGTCTTTCATGCGAAAAGAAGCAGTTGGTGGGAGGTAAATTTAAAATAATAATAAATTGCAAAGGCAGTTCTACTACTTTTGCCTCTTTTCCCCCCAGAAACTGCTTTTAAAAATCACATTGAGCTTACCCAGGAAGTGAAAGAAATTGTGACTAGATGGGACTTAAACCAACAATCACTGGCTGAGGAAGGCGAGTGCCTCATCCAACAGGCCACTGGGTCAAGATTGCCACCCTTCTGGAACATGCTCACAAGAAAATCAGTAAGTACTACACAAAAACATAGCAGAGGATGGTTTCGATCCATCGACCTCTGGGTTATGGGCCCAGCACACTTACGCTGCGCCACTCTGCTCACTACATTAGGGAACTTCCACGCTGGCTGTTAAGGGTGCTTGTGAGATTGCATGTCAAAGCCGCATATGAAAGGTCTTTCCTTGATGCCACTCATTGCAAACGTAGCCGATGTCAATAATGCGAAAAGAAGCAGTTGGTGGGAGGTAAATTTAAAATAATAATAAATTGCAAAAGCAGTTCTCCTACTTTTGCCTGTTTTCCCCCCAGAAACTGCTTTTGAAAATCACATTCAGCTTACCCAGGAAGTGAAAGAAATGGTGACTCTAGACGGGACTTAAACCAATAATCGCTGGCTGAGGAAGGCGAGTGCATCATCCAACAGGCCACTGGGTCAAGATTGCCACCTTTCTGGAACATGCTCACAAGAAAATCAGTAAGCACTACACAAAGATATAGCAGAGGACGGTTTCAATACATCGACCACTGCGTTATGGGCCCAGCACGCTTCCGCTGCGCCACTCTGTTCACCACACAAGGGAACTTGCCCGCTGGCTGTTAAGGGTGCTTGTGAGATTGCATGTCAAAGCCGCATATGAAAGGTCTTCCCTTGACGCCACTCATTGCAAACGTAGCCGATGTCTTTCATGCGAAAAGAAGCAGTTGGTGTGTGGTAAATTTAAACTAATAATGAAGTGCAAAGGCAGTTCTACTACTTTTGCCTCTTTTCCCCCCAGAAACTGCTTTTGAAAATCACATTGAGCTTACCCAGGAAGTGAAAGAAATTGTGACTCTAGATGGGACTTAAACCAACAATCGCTGGCTGAGGAAGGAGAGTGCCTCATCCAACAGGCCACTGGGTCAAGATTGCCACCCTTCTGGAACATGCTCAAAGAAAATCAGTAAGTACTACACAAAGACATAGCAGAGGATGGTTTCGATCCATCGACCTCTGGGTTATGGGCCCAGCACGCTTCCGCTGCGCCACTCTGCTCACCGCGCTAGGAAACTTGCCTGCTGGCCGTTAAGGGTGCTTGTGAGATTGCATGTCAACGCCGCATATGAAAGGTCTTTCCTTGACGCCACTCATTGCAAACATAGCCGATGTCTTTTATGCGAAAAGAAGCAGTTGGTGGGAGGTAAATTTAAAATAATAATAAATTGCAAAAGCAGTTCTACTACTTTTGCCTGTTTTCCCCCCAGAAACTGCTTTTGAAAATCACATTCAGCTTACCCAGGAAGTGAAAGAAATGGTGACTCTAGATGGGACTTAAACCAACAATCGCTGGCTGAGGAAGGCGAGTGCCTCGTCCAACAGGCCACTGGGTCAAGATTGCCACCCTTCTGGAACATGCTCAAAGAAAATCAGTAAGTACTACACAAACACATAGCAGAGGATTGTTTCGATCCATCAACCTCTGGGTTATGGGCCCAGCACGCTTCCGCTGCGCCACTCTGCAACTTGCCCGCTGGCTGTTAAGGGTGCTTGTGAGATTGCATGTCAAAGCCGCATATGAAAGGTCTTCTCTTGACGCCACTCATTGCAAACTTAGCCGATGTCTTTCATGCGAAAAGAAGCAGTTGGTGGGAGGTAAATTTAAAATAATAATAAATTGCAAAGGCAGTTCTACTACTTTTGCCTCTTTTCCCCCCAGAAACTGCTTTTAAAAATCACATTGAGCTTACCCAGGAAGTGAAAGAAATTGTGACTAGATGGGACTTAAACCAACAATCACTGGCTGAGGAAGGCGAGTGCCTCATCCAACAGGCCACTGGGTCAAGATTGCCACCCTTCTGGAACATGCTCACAAGAAAATCAGTAAGTACTACACAAAAACATAGCAGAGGATGGTTTCGATCCATCGACCTCTGGGTTATGGGCCCAGCACGCTTCCGCTGCGCCACTCTGCTCACTACATTAGGGAACTTCCCCGCTGGCTGTTAAGGGTGCTTGTGAGATTGCATGTCAAAGCCGCATATGAAAGGTCTTTCCTTGATGCCACTCATTGCAAACGTAGCCGATGTCAATAATGCGAAAAGAAGCAGTTGGTGGGAGGTAAATTTAAAATAATAATAAATTGCAAAAGCAGTTCTCCTACTTTTGCCTGTTTTCCCCCCAGAAACTGCTTTTGAAAATCACATTCAGCTTACCCAGGAAGTGAAAGAAATGGTGACTCTAGATGGGACTTAAACCAATAATCGCTGGCTGAGGAAGGCGAGTGCATCATCCAACAGGCCACTGGGTCAAGATTGCCTCCTTTCTGGAACATGCTCACAAGAAAATCAGTAAGCGCTACACAAAGATATAGCAGAGGACGGTTTCAATACATCGACCACTGCGTTATGGGCCCGGCACGCTTCCGCTGCGCCACTCTGTTCACCACACAAGGGAACTTGCCCGCTGGCTGTTAAGGGTGCTTGTGAGATTGCATGTCAAAGCCGCATATGAAAGGTCTTCCCTTGACGCCACTCATTGCAAACGTAGCCGATGTCTTTCATGCGAAAAGAAGCAGTTGGTGTGTGGTAAATTTAAAATAATAATGAAGTGCAAAGGCAGTTCTACTACTTTTGCCTCTTTTCCCCCCAGAAACTGCTTTTGAAAATCACATTGAGCTTACCCAGGAAGTGAAAGAAATTGTGACTCTAGATGGGACTTAAACCAACAATCGCTGGCTGAGGAAGGAGAGTGCCTCATCCAACAGGCCACTGGGTCAAGATTGCCACCCTTCTGGAACATGCTCAAAGAAAATCAGTAAGTACTACACAAAGACATAGCAGAGGATGGTTTCGATCCATCGACCTCTGGGTTATGGGCCCAGCACGCTTCCGCTGCGCCACTCTGCTCACGACACTATGGAACTTGCCCGCTGGCTGTTAAGGGTTCTTGTGAGATTGCATGTCAAAGCCGCATATGAAAGGTCTTCTCTTGACGCCACTCATTGCAAACTTAGCCGATGTCTTTCATGCGAAAAGAAGCAGTTGGTGGGAGGTAAATTTAAAATAATAATAAATTGCAAACGCAGTTCTACTACTTTTGCCTCTTTTCCCCCCAGAAACTGCTTTTGAAAATTACATTGAGCTTAGCCAGGAAGTGAAAGAAATTGTGACTCTAGATGGGACTTAAACCAACAATCGCTGGCTGAGGAAGGCGAGTGCCTCATCCAACAGGCCACTGGGTCAAGATTGCCACCCTTCTGGAACATGCTCACAAGAAAATCAGTAAGTACTACACAAATACCTAGCAGAGGATGGTTTCGATCCATCGACCTCTGGGTTATGGGCCCAGCACGCTTCCGCTGCGCCACTCTGCTCACCGCGCTAGGAAACTTGCCTGCTGGCTGTTAAGGGTGCTTGTGAGATTGCATGTCAACGCCGCATATGAAAGGTCTTTCCTTGACGCCACTCATTGCAAACATAGCCGATGTCTTTTATGCGAAAAGAAGCAGTTGGTGGGAGGTAAATTTAAAATAATAATAAATTGCAAAAGCAGTTCTACTACTTTTGCCTGTTTTCCCCCCAGAAACTGCTTTTGAAAATCACATTCAGCTTACCCAGGAAGTGAAAGAAATGGTGACTCTAGATGGGACTTAAACCAACAATCGCTGGCTGAGGAAGGAGAGTGCCTCATCCAACAGGCCACTGGGTCAAGATTGCCACCCTTCTGGAACATGCTCAAAGAAAATCAGTAAGTACTACACAAAGACATAGCAGAGGATGGTTTCGATCCATCGACCTCTGGGTTATGGGCCCAGCACGCTTCCGCTGCGCCACTCTGCTCACGACACTATGGAACTTGCCCGCTGGCTGTTAAGGGTTCTTGTGAGATTGCATGTCAAAGCCGCATATGAAAGGTCTTCTCTTGACGCCACTCATTGCAAACTTAGCCGATGTCTTTCATGCGAAAAGAAGCAGTTGGTGGGAGGTAAATTTAAAATAATAATAAATTGCAAACGCAGTTCTACTACTTTTGCCTCTTTTCCCCCCAGAAACTGCTTTTGAAAATTACATTGAGCTTAGCCAGGAAGTGAAAGAAATTGTGACTCTAGATGGGACTTAAACCAACAATCGCTGGCTGAGGAAGGCAAGTGCCTCATCCAACAGGCCACTGGGTCAAGATTGCCACCCTTCTGGAACATGCTCACAAGAAAATCAGTAAGTACTACACAAATACCTAGCAGAGGATGGTTTCGATCCATCGACCTCTGGGTTATGGGCCCAGCACGGTTCCGCTGCGCCACTCTGCTCACCGCACTAGGAAACTTGCCTGCTGGCCGTTAAGGGTGCTTGTGAGATTGCATGTCAACGCCGCATATGAAAGGTCTTTCCTTGACGCCACTCATTGCAAACATAGCCGATGTCTTTTATGCGAAAAGAAGCAGTTGGTGGGAGGTAAATTTAAAATAATAATAAATTGCAAAAGCAGTTCTACTACTTTTGCCTGTTTTCCCCCCAGAAACTGCTTTTGAAAATCACATTCAGCTTACCCAGGAAGTGAAAGAAATGGTGACTCTAGATGGGACTTAAACCAATAATCGCTGGCTGAGGAAGGCGAGTGCATCATCCAACAGGCCACTGGGTCAAGATTGCCACCTTTCTGGAACATGCTCACAAGAAAATCAGTAAGTACTACACAAAGATATAGCAGAGGATGCTTTCAATCCATTGACCTCTGGGTTATGGGCCCAGCACGCTTCCGCTGCGCCACTCTGCTAACCACAGTAGTGAGCTTGCCCGCTGGCCGTTAAGGGTGCTTGTGAGATTGCATGTCAACGCCGCATATGAAAGGTCTTTCCTTGATGCCACTCATTGCAAACGTAGCCGATGTCAATAATGTGAAAAGAAGCAGTTGGTGGGAGGTAAATTTAAAATAATAATAAATTGCAAAAGCAGTTCTCCTACTTTTGCCTATTTTCCCCCCAGAAACTGCTTTTGAAAATCACATTCAGCTTACCCAGGAAGTGAAAGAAATGGTGACTCTAGATGGGACTTAAACCAATAATCGCTGGCTGAGGAAGGCGAGTGCATCATCCAACAGGCCACTGGGTCAAGATTGCCACCTTTCTGGAACATGCTCACAAGAAAATCAGTAAGTACTACACAAAGATATAGCAGAGGACGGTTTCGATCCATCGACCTCTGGGTTATGGGCCCAGCACGCTTCTGCTGCGCCACTCTGCTCACGACACTATGAAACTTCCCCGCTGGCTGTTAAGGGTGCTTGTGAGATTGCATGTCAAAGCCGCATATGAAAGGTCTTCTCTTGACGCCACTCATTGCAAACTTAGCCGATGTCTTTCATGCGAAAAGAAGCAGTTGGTGGGAGGTAAATTTAAAATAATAATAAATTGCAAACGCAGTTCTACTACTTTTGCCTCTTTTCCCCCCAGAAACTGCTTTTGAAAATCACATTGAGCTTACCCAGGAAGTGAAAGAAATTGTGACTAGATGGGACTTAAACCAACAATCACTGGCTGAGGAAGGCGAGTGCCTCATCCAACAGGCCACTGGGTCAAGATTGCCACCCTTCTGGAACATGCTCACAAGAAAATCAGTAAGTACTACACAAATACATAGCAGAGGATGGTTTCGATCCATCGACCTCTGGGTTATGGGCCCAGCACGCTTCCGCTGCGCCACTCTGCTCACCACACACGGAATCTTCCCCGCTGGTTGTTAAGGGTGCTTGTGAGATTGCATGTCAAAGCCGCATATGAAAGGTCTTCTCTTGACGCCACTCATTGCAAACTTAGCCGATGTCTTTCATGCGAAAAGAAGCAGTAGGTGGGAGGTAAATTTAAAATAATAATAAATTGCAAACGCAGTTCTACTACTTTTGCCTCTTTTCCCCCAGAAACTGCTTTTGAAAATCACATTGAGCTTACCCAGGAAGTGAAAGAAATTGTGACTCTAGATGGGACTTAAACCAACAATCTCTGGCTGAGGAAGGCGAGTGCCTCATCCAACAGGCCACTGGGTCAAGATTGCCACCCTTCTGGAACATGCTCACAAGAAAATCAGTAAGTACTACACAAAAACATAGCAGAGGATGGTTTCGATCCATCGACCTCTGGGTTATGGGCCCAGCACGCTTCCGCTGCGCCACTCTGCTCACGACACTAGGAAACTTGCCCGCTGGCTGTTAAGGGTGCTTGTGAGATTGCATGTCAACGCCGCATATCAAAGGTCTTCTCTTGACGCCACTCATTGCAAACTTAGCCGATGTCTTTCATGCGAAAAGAAGCAGTTGGTGGGAGGTAAATTTAAAATAATAATAAATTGCAAAAGCAGTTCTCCTACTTTTGCCTATTTTCCCCCCAGAAACTGCTTTTGAAAATCACATTCAGCTTACCCAGGAAGTGAAAGAAATGGTGACTCTAGATGGGACTTAAACCAATAATCGCTGGCTGAGGAAGGCGAGTGCATCATCCAACAGGCCACTGGGTCAAGATTGCCACCTTTCTGGAACATGCTCACAAGAAAATCAGTAAGTACTACACAAAGATATAGCAGAGGACGGTTTCGATCCATCGACCTCTGGGTTATGGGCCCAGCACGCTTCCGCTGCGCCACTCTGCTCACGACACTATGAAACTTCCCCGCTGGCTGTTAAGGGTGCTTGTGAGATTGCATGTCAAAGCCGCATATGAAAGGTCTTCTCTTGACGCCACTCATTGCAAACGTAGCCGATGTCAATAATGCGAAAAGAAGCAGTTGGTGGGAGGTAAATTTAAAATAATAATAAATTGCAAAAGCAGTTCTCCTACTTTTGCCTCTTTTCCCCCCAGAAACTGCTTTTGAAAATTACATTGAGCTTAGCCAGGAAGTGAAAGAAATGGTGACTCTAGATGGGACTTAAACCAACAATCGCTGGCTGAGGAAGTCGAGTGCCTCATCCAACAGGCCACTGGGTCAGGATTGCCACCCTTCTGGAACATGCTCACAAGAAAATCAGTAAGTACTACACAAATACATAGCAGAGGATGGTTTCGATCCATCGACCTCTGGGTTATGGGCCCAGCACGCTTCCGCTGCGCCACTCTGCTCACCGCACTCGGGAACTTGCCTGCTGGCCGTTAAGGGTGCTTGTGAGATTGCATGTCAACGCCGCATATGAAAGGTCTTTCCTTGACGCCACTCATTGCAAACGTAGCCGATGTCTTTTATGCGAAAAGAAGCAGTTGGTGGGAGGTAAATTTAAAATAATAATAAATTGCAAAAGCAGTTCTACTACTTTTGCCTGTTTTCCCCCCAGAAACTGCTTTTGAAAATCACATTGAGCTTACCCAGGAAGTGAAAGAAATGGTGACTCTAGATGGGACTTAAACCAATAATCGCAGGCTGAGGAAGGCGAGTGCATCATCCAACAGGCCACTGGGTCAAGATTGCCACCTTTCTGGAACATGCTCACAAGAAAATCAGTAATTACTACACAAAGATATAGCAGAGGACGGTTTCGATCCATCGACCTCTGGGTTATGGGCCCAGCACGCTTCCGCTGCGCCACTCTGCTCACCACGCAAGGGAACTTGCCCGCTGGCTGTTAAGGGTGCTTGTGAGATTGCATGTCAAAGCCGCATATGAAAGGTCTTCCCTTGACGCCACTCATTGCAAACGTAGCCGGTCTTTCATGCGAAAAGAAGCAGTTGGTGTGTAGTAAATTTAAAATAATAATGAAGTGCAAAGGCAGTTCTACTACTTTTGCCTCCTTTCCCCCCAAGAAACTGCTTTTGAAAATCACATTGAGCTTACCCAGGAAGTGAAAGAAATTGTGACTCTAGATGGGACTTAAACCAACAATCGCTGGCTGAGGAAGGAGAGTGCCTCATCCAACAGGCCACTGGGTCAAGATTGCCACCCTTCTGGAACATGCTCAAAGAAAATCAGTAAGTACTACACAAATACATAGCAGAGGATGGTTTCGATCCATCGACCTCTGGGTTATGGGCCCAGCACGCTTCCGCTGCGCCACTCTGCTCACGACACTACGGAACTTGCCCGCTGGCTGTTAAGGGTGCTTGTGAGATTGCATGTCAAAGCCGCATATGAAAGGTCTTCTCTTGACGCCACTCATTGCAAACTTAGCCGATGTCTTTCATGCGAAAAGAAGCAGTTGGTGGGAGGTAAATTTAAAATAATAATAAATTGCAAACGCAGTTCTACTACTTTTGCCTCTTTTCCCCCCAGAAACTGCTTTTGAAAATTACATTGAGCTTAGCCAGGAAGTGAAAGAAATGGTGACTCTAGATGGGACTTAAACCAACAATCGCTGGCTGAGGAAGGCGAGTGCCTCATCCAACAGGCCACTGGGTCAGGATTGCCACCCTTCTGGAACATGCTCACAAGAAAATCAGTAAGTACTACACAAATACATAGCAGAGGATGGTTTCGATCCATCGACCTCTGGGTTATGGGCCTAGCACGCTTCCGCTGCGCCACTCCGCTCACCACACTAGGGATCTTCCCCGCTGGCTGTTAAGGGTGCTTGTGAGATTGCATGTCAAAGCCGCATATGAAAGGTCTTCCCTTGACGCCACTCATTGCAAACGTAGCCGATGTCTTTCATGCGAAAAGAAGCAGTTGGTGTGTGGTAAATTTAAAATAATAATGAAGTGCAAAGGCAGTTCTACTACTTTTGCCTCTTTTCCCCCCAGAAACTGCTTTTAAAAATCACATTGAGCTTACCCAGGAAGTGAAAGAAATTGTGACTAGATGGGACTTAAACCAACAATCACTGGCTGAGGAAGGCGAGTGCCTCATCCAACAGGCCACTGGGTCAAGATTGCCACCCTTCTGGAACATGCTCACAAGAAAATCAGTAAGTACTACACAAAAACATAGCAGAGGATGGTTTCGATCCATCGACCTCTGGGTTATGGGCCCAGCACGCTTCCGCTGCGCCACTCTGCTCACTACACTAGGGAACTTGCCCGCTGGCTGTTAAGGGTGCTTGTGAGATTGCATGTCAAAGCCGCATATGAAAGGTCTTCTCTTGACGCCACTCATTGCAAACTTAGCCGATGTCTTTCATGCGAAAATAAGCAGTTGGTGGGAGGTAAATTTAAAATAATAATAAATTGCAAAGGCAGTTCTACTACTTTTGCCTCTTTTCCCCCCAGAAACTGCTTTTAAAAATCACATTCAGCTCACCCAGGAAGAGAAAGAAATCGTGACTCTAGATGGGACTTAAACCAACAATCGCTGGCTGAGGAAGGCAAGTGCCTCATCCAACAGGCCACTGGGTCAAGATTGCCTTCCTTCTGTAACGTGCTCACAAAAAAATCAGTAAGTACTACACAAATACATAGCAGAGGATGGTTTCGATCCATCGACCTCTGGGTTATGGGCCCAGCACGCTTCCGCTGGGCAACCCTGCTCACCTCTCTATGGAGCTTGCCCGCTGGCTGTTAAGGGTGCTTGCATGTCAAAACCGCATATGAAAGGTCTTCCTCCGACGCCACTCATTGCAAACTTAGCCGATGTCTTTCATGCGAAAAGAAGCAGTTGGTGGGCGGTGAATTTTAAATAATAATGAATTGCAAAGGCAGTTCTACTACTTTTGCCTGTTTTCCCCCCAGGTCTGCTCGACCTCTTGCTGGCGGAGGACTTAAGTTCTTTTGAGAAAACAAGCCAAGATAAACAAACTGGTGGCCCTATACTTTTCAGGGTTTCTTACAGAAATAACCACAATTACCACAGGCTCTCGACCCTTAAAGGCCCACGCACATAGTTTTAGTTTTTTTGATATTTTCATATCATCCTGGAGCTTTTCAATTGTGTTCCATACTGGTTGCAATTTTGGTCAAAGTATGCATATTTTAGGGTTTAAATGCGCTTTTTCTGAGTTCTTGGTAAAATGATTTCCCAGGTCATATGACGTATGTTTTTGCATAATTTGTTGGGAGTCGCAATCCGAATGTATACAGACAGGGGGCGGGGTTTGGGACTTTTCACAAAAGCTACGTCACTGCTCTTTGCCAACGTTTTGTGTGCGTTTCAGATACTAAAACCAGTAAGAAAATTCCAATGCGTGTGGTCCTTTAAGAACTTCTGTCCTTTCTGAACTCATGTAAACACTTCACACATCCACACAATAAAGCACAACCTTGGGTTATGTTAGCAATTAAATGTATTGCTTTTCGTGGTCAAGGAGGTAGATCAAGGATACTCTTCAATTCAATTCGAAAGATTAAAACACTGTATTTATTTGTCAGATCGAAGTCTTTACAGAAGCATACAATGGGTTAGTACATCTGTGGTCCTCTGGAAGAGCGCTGGAAGCGCGCTCTCCGGAAGCGCGCTCTCGCTCGCACGCTCTCTCGTGCACGCTCTCGCTCGTGGACCCCCTCC
Source organism: Ilyophis sp. 1 JC-2022 (assembly GCA_022702515.1). Lineage (NCBI taxonomy): Eukaryota > Metazoa > Chordata > Actinopteri > Anguilliformes > Synaphobranchidae > Ilyophis > Ilyophis sp. 1 JC-2022. Next base: position 51,215,580 of record CM040405.1, on the reverse strand, counting down.
ATCTCTGCTACTGTGGTGCTTTATATACTGTTTGCTAAAAAGGGGTATGTCTTCTACCTTCCATTTTCATACATCACTGGGCGTATAATTAAAACCAATCAAACGCTTAGAATTACACATGTTCAGTTCATGTCTAGTATTTTTCCACTAAGTTGTTTATGATGGAAACTCATCTTATGACAGTGTTTTTGTGGCAAATCCTTTATCTGAAGAATGCTGTGGCCCTCCCTCTCAGAACTCTCAGAACACAGGCCCAAGGTCACCCATTCGAAACTCAACTACCACAGACAAGTTTATACATTCTATTTACACCATATATTTTATAGAATTAAATGTTAAATTCCCACAATTCCCTCCTTTGATCCCGTCTTGGGATCAACACTATACAGCGGTATTTCAAGCTTGTATGGGTGATATCTTCACTCAATACCTGAAGCAGGTACACATTGCAAACCCAGTTTTCTTAATTTTATTTACTCTAACTATCAGGGTTATAATACTGGCACAGCGGTAAGCAATGATGTCAGAGCTCTTACTTAATCACCAGGAAAACCTCCAATAGGCAAAACCACAGAACTCTAGACTGAGTCTGCTGCTGGTGAGGACATGTCTCTGTCCGATATCCATCTTAAGCGATACTCCTTCATTTTTAATACATTTTACGTTTTACACTTCTATCAAGAGGAAAGAAAATCCTAGCATTTTGGCAACAGTGCATTGGCAGCTTTTTCTAAACATTTTATCACAATATGGTTACATGGGGGTTTCTTCTTCAGGGGTTGGTGCATGTCCCGCATTGGTGATGATTTCTACAATTTGTGGCATCACAATCATTTGGTGTTCAGGTCCTAAGGTGCCATCAGAGTTAATATCTGCTGGAGTATACCCACGAGCCTCAAGCTCCTCGTACAGCACAATCGCTGACTCTCCAAACCAATAGGCATTACTGAATTTCTCATCATCTCTCAGGGCCAATAAGAGATTTGGCTTTTCTGGGTGATAGCAGGCAGCCCACTCCCAGCAACGCCATCCTGACCCTCCTCCCTGGGCTTGTTTACAGTGGGGATTTCCAATCGGGCAATTGGGGTGTAGGGAGGTTCTGGTATCTCCCACACGGTTGGCATAGGCATAGGGTGCTCATCACATGGTTCAATCAGTAATGGTAGTACAAAACATTTAATCGACTAACATACGATACTATTACCGCAAAATTATGTTGGCTTCTTCTTCTTTGGTCCAAGTAGCCTCAATGTCGGACCAATGGACAGAGGAGAGGTTACTAGCACATCACTCAGCCACGGTCTTTCTTTGGGAGATTATGTAATGCCTCTATGTGTGTGTATTCTCTCTATCTGCCATTGATGAGGGAGCACATAGCTCCTGGTTGTGTAATTCTTTCTTCGTGTGTGTGTATACTCAGTGTTCGTGTTACTTTAATATACACCCAATCCCCGGGCGTATTCCACCTAAGCCCCAAGGAAATGTCATCTGTCCTTTTCCCCTGTTGGAAAATAATCTTGCACATTCTGGTTAAGTGTTACACATAGCTCGCCAGTTCCCTCTTGAGCTGTTCAAGCGGGGGTCCATTGTACGGACCTCATACAAACGGCATGGGCCCTCCTATGGTCGATTGTGCCCTATTGGGGAAAAACTGATACTTTCCAAATTATTATACATCACACAAACCTCACAATCATACACTTCCCCCTTTGCGCAATGGTCCTGCCCATGCGCATCCTTACACTTTTATATTTCTGTGGTGTTATCTGTTTTTAGTTGCTCGAGGTTGTGTGCTTCTGTCTTCTTGGGCCCAATATCTGTAGAGAAACCTGACAATTTCAGTTAGTCACACAGTACTTTGTCATCTCATCTCCTGTAATTCTTCACAGCAGTGATAATTCGTCCCTGGAATTATCATTGGAGTTCCTGTCATAAATTCAAAAAAGGGGAGAAATTAGCAATAATTAGTGGGGCCTAGTTCAGCTCTCATTGTCAGTAGAGCTGCTTGAGAGCCGCCACCCAGTTCCTGCTGGAAACAGAGAAGAACTCCTTATTAGTCTTTTCCCTTCACCTAAACTGACAACCCCTTAGGAGAGATCGCATTGCCGGGTTTCACTTTGATGGTTTTTAGACAAAATCAAACAATTAAACACAAAACAAAACCACACAACTTAGGATGTAAATTAAACTAATTATTTATCTGCACCCGAACAAAAAACACAAACATTGGGAAGGTGGCCTTGCCCTCCACTTCCCCCAGCTTAAACAATTTTCTCCTACTTTTTCTTTGATCAGATCCTCATAACCAATCTTACATAGCACATCTGCTTCTATACATTCAGCCTGCCTTATTGCATAGTTGTTCTGAGGGGATTTCCTAAACAAAACGCTTGTAAAACTAGTGTTTAACAAATAAACTGAAATAAATTTAACGATGTTCTATCAAAAAAGGCTGGAATAAACAAAACTAAATAGTACTGAAAATGAATTTATTCGTAAACTAAATGAATTAAAAATATCTCCAAGAATAGTATTAAACGTATTCAAGATATATATAACGTACTTACATTTTAATCGATTAAACAGCCAGAGCTGAGTGTGCTATTTGACTAGTCATTACGCAACTCAAAGCAAGAATGAGGTAATGAATGCACCTGCAATTAACACCAGTGACAGTTGGCAACTCTAGTATAGCCACATATTGGTTATATTTGTGTAGCCTATATAAAACATGGTTATAGCATGGCCTCCTTAAAATAGCCTACATTTATTGTGCTATTTCGATACAAAAGAAAACAAAAATGTGCTTTATTTAATCAATATCATTATTACAGATTTGAAATGGTTTAATAACGGGCAGACTTTCATTAACTAGGGGTAGTCTGTGGTCAGTACAGTTCGCTACAGTTCCTGACCGCTGATGCGCACTCAAGCATATGAACGAATCATTGAGTGATGATTCGGTACACTCAATTCACTTTAAAGATTCGTTCAAAAAGATTCGTTCGTTCACGTACTGCACATCACTAAGACACACTCGCAATGGTCGTTCCTGTCAGTGTTGTTGTTATACAATATATATACATGCTCGGTTAAATCACACTAAAACACTGTCTCACTTTCTATGTCTTGGCTGCTGGAAACTACAACTAAAGTTCCCTCATGGGAAAATAAGTTAAGCGAATAATGTCTCAATACTCCTCCATTCCTTTATCTACAGAATGTGCTTTTTGCAACATTCTGTTTACTGCACAGGACTTTCTGTTCTAGTTTCACATGCATAAACCTTCAATCTCCTTTCACCAGACCCCCCCTTTATGACTAACAGGTTTTGTCTGATTGTGTCAAAACCTTCCAGTGAACATGTGATCATACATTTTGGATAATAAACACCTCTATTTAATAGCTTTAATCATTGAGTCACTGCATAGATTTATTTTTCTCTAACAATCAATCCCTCCATTTATCACCTTTAGTGATAAATATACATTAAAAACATAAAAATATTCAAAATGAACATAACCGCAAATGTTTGTGGTTAATGCCAACGTTTATCAATTTGTTATTTTTTCCTACCTAAGAATCCCGATATCTCACGATGGAAAATGTAATAAAGCCTTGTGCTCGGCCCGACCTCCCTGCTAGAAAGAAATTACCATCACGTTATCATGGCAACTCACACCGTGACCCTTGTTGTGACAAATTATAGATTTATTCATTATTTATATATAATTATATATCATACTGTAGGACCAACTATATTAAAATGTAGTGTTAATATGAATATGTTTTTCTGTGGTAGGATGAACCGCACAAAAAAGCCCACATGTGAACAGCAGCACACATTCAAGGCCTCAGACTCAAGGGCAGACAACCACGCCGGAAAAATGAGCTCATTATTTGTATCGAAGTGTGTTCAATGAACAATGGTCCCACACCAGGCACCCAACACGAGCCCATCTCGACACCCGTAAATCAAGGACATATACACACACTCACATGCAGGGAAATTGAAGAAAAACTCGCTCTCAGCGGAAAAAATGTCCCATGGCGAGGTTTAGTTATCTCAAAAAGTAGGCATTCATTCACACACACACACACACACAGGCAATTAAATGTTCCTAGCCCGTCTGAAGTGATAAGCATGAATCACTCCCTACACATTCTTTTTGGGGCCTGACCGTCAACATCCAGCACTCTAGCCTTGAAAATGTATGTGTGCAGTTTGAGGAACTGATAGAGTTTATTAAATCCAAATAAAACATTTATCGTCTATCTTTACAAACATTGGTGTAAAAACTATGTATTGGACTACTATTGTCAAACCGTGACTAGGATGTTTCTGATATGATTAAATCATAGCATTTCATCAAAACTACCATATACTACGCAATAACACATAAGATGTCAGCTGAACTTCATGGTGCGCTGTTATGTTTTGCTTCTGTCATTAACGGACTTGTTTTTACGTCTTGCGGGTGAGCATGAAATTGACGGACTCAGACTGGACTGTGTGATTGAGTGTTTTTAACATATGTATGTTTTAGCCGATCAGCCTGGGTATGTATATTTGTGCTAAACCTTTTATAATAAATTACGTTATACCAGACTCTAGAATGTTGTGTCTATTTTGGAAGAAAGTTTGAATTACGTGTAGTGGAATGGTCCCGACCCCTCCCAACAGGACGGTGAAAGGATTGTTCGATTTATTATACTTCACAGCTTTAAACTATAACTGTATAACTATAACTATAACTGCGTGCATTATCTGCATTAACCAGAGGTTTAAAATCAGTACATTGGCCTGCATTACTTACTTATTTATTTAGTTGGTAAATCAGACCTTTTTCTTCACGAGATTCAGGGTGCTCATGCCGAACTACAGTTCCCTTTATACAACATCATCTCAACAACCATTTTATTTTATTTATTTCACTTAAATTAAAGCCTGCTAATATATATGTAAGTTTCTGTATTGCCATACCCGTTCTGTATACAGAATCTTCTAGATTTACAGAATTTAAAAGTTAAAATCTTTACCACAAATTGTTACCGAATTGTCAAACTTGTGTTACAAAATGAGCCTTTACTCAATTTATCTCTTTCAAACACTTTGAAGGACAAAAAATACGGTTCGGTTATCATGCTGAGATCAATCCTAGTTTTTATTTATTTATAACCATAGGCTAAAACCTTCTCCACAGCGAATTCGCTGTAGCCAGTAGCCTATGCTATTTGAGCACAATAAACTGCAACAGGCTGTTTTGCCCCACAAGACGTCTGCAACTAAATCGAATCACTACCTGAAAATAGAGAACTGAGTAGCACATAACTCCAAGCCAGTCAAAGGACAAAATTACAAATTAGTGCGCTCAGAATTTTCCATGAAAATAAACTGCATATATGTATAATATCATATAATATATATGTAATGTAATAACAAATTAACTAATAACGCAAATTGAATTACACTTTCACTTCCTTCTATGTTGTCTTGCTTTCTGTCACAATCCTATGCAAGTTTCCCTCGCGTATAACTTCCACTTATCTATCTGTACTAACCATAAACTTAATCAACCGTAAACTCTGATTAAGATCTTCCACACTTCTCTGCACAACACTGTTTACACTTTCCCAGGCGGGTCTTCATTACGATGCGTCTGATCATAAGTTTCACAAATCTTATAGTACACTGAGATTATAACACAAACTATTGCAAATATATCATACATTGTAGTATAGCTCTGGAGACACAGAAAATAATTGGGCACATATTTTAACTTTTTTAAGGTCTCTCCTACATGAGCTATTACGGTAATTCTGGTGGTCAGGTTACACACACTGCAAAACGAAAGCTACGGGATCTTTTAACAAAATAAACTCTGCTTATTTCACTCAAGGTGTAAAGGGTTCAAAGCACTGCAAGTATTTTTAGTTTTCCTTTATAAATTCACCAATAATGTGCCTTCTACCCACTTAATAACTGCTCACTTCATTACGAAGGCTACAACTCAACAAGCCAAAAGTATTTGGACGCCTTTATGTGTGCACCGTTAGATTGTCTGTTCTTCCAGTCTCTCCGCTATCAGTATTGGCTGCCCACGATCAACAGGACACTATAATTTGTTCAATCAGAATCCCACTTTATCACAATATACCATGAGTTAGGCTTTCCATTCACTTTTAAAATCACATTCTTCTGGGTCAAACAATTTACAGGTTTTTTCTTCTAAACTACTCAGCTGATTTAACATAAACACAACACAGCTCATACACAACCCACACAGCGCTGTAATCTCATACTTGTGTCGACACACATTCATTCTCTGGCCAGCACGGTAAATACAATTTTTTATCACTCATACACAACCCACACAGCGCTTTTTCTCAGACAAAAATGGTTTGTCTGGCTCGGGGAACCATCCCAATTTGTTCCACTCGGCTAAATATTTAGTCCATTTATCACGACGTTTTTTCAATTCCTGGGCACATAATTTTGTGCTCAGATTGTCCCATAGTTTACGCAATACTTCTACTGTAGTAGCCATTTTATTTTATTCCGTAAAACGTTATTTATTACTTAGATATTGACTCGTTTTAATTTCTACTTTTTACTTGATATGTTTGATTAGGATCCACAATTTAACAGTTCTAATTAAATTAACACAACCTTATTTCCCTTAATAATTAAAAACTCAAAAACCTGTTTATGAATCAAAACGAATTCCATTTATTCCATGAATCAAGTCCTTTTGTATGTTTTCACTCGTGGATTTAGCGCAATTCTAGCTCGACTGTCCGGTTCGAGTTACCTCAATACATTAAATGTCGACTGTCTGGTTCGACGGACCTTACATTGATATCACTAGATCAATGTATACCACAGTAATTTGCGTATTTCGTTTCCGAGGTGCATATGCGTCGCCATATGTAACTTGATAATGGCCCAGAATCCTAAGGCTGAATTCGTTTCCAAAGGACTACCCCCTTAGTATCTCATTACATAGGTCCCACAAATAATGGACCCGCAAATTTTTAATTACACACAACCAAAGAATATTTTATTCTGTGTCTTCACTACACTTTTTATCCTTATTCTTCGTCAACTTGGGTAACCAAAGAATATTTTATTCTGTGTCTTCACCACACTTTTTATCCTTATTCTTCGTGTAACCAAAGAATATTTTATTCTGTGTCTTCACTACACTTTTTATCCTTATTCTTTGTCAAGTTGGGTAACCGAAGAATATTTTATTCTGTGTCTTCATCACACTTTTTATCCTTATTCTTTGTCAAGTTGGGTCATGGAATACACCTTAATACATTTATATTCGCTCTGACAAATTTAGTTTTCACAAATCAGTTTTATATCAAAAATTTTGGAAATAGTCAGTTATATTTCTCAGACATTCTCTAAAATATTCTAGGCAGATTTTTATGAAAAAGGTTCTGCTTACCTTATCTTTTTGAGGCCTCAGAATGTCCAAGAGATTAAACCAGCAATTTCTTTTCTTTTGGACTCGTCCGAGATCCAAGATCCCCTCCCCCACGACGAGGTCACCAATTGTTAGCAATTAAATGTATTGCTTTTCGTGGTCAAGGAGGTAGATCAAGGATACTCTTCAATTCAATTCGAAAGATTAAAACACTGTATTTATTTGTCAGATCGAAGTCTTTACAGAAGCATACAATGGGTTAGTACATCTGTGGTCCTCTGGAAGAGCGCTGGAAGCGCGCTCTCGCTCGCACGCTCTCTCGTGCACGCTCTCGCTCGTGGACCCCCTCCATCTCTGCTACTGTGGTGCTTTATATACAGTTTGCTAAAAAGGGGTATGTCTTCTACCTTCCATTTTCATACATCACTGGGCGTATAATTAAAACCAATCAAACGCTTAGAATTACACATGTTCAGTTAATGTCTAGTATTTTTCCACTAAGTTGTTTATGATGGAAACTCATCTTATGAGTGTTTTTGTGGCAAATCCTTTATCTGAAGAATGCTGTGGCCCTCCCTCTCAGAACTCTCAGAACACAGGCCCAAGGTCACCCATTCGAAACTCAACTACCACAGACAAGTTTATACATTCTATTTACACCATATATTTTATAGAATTAAATGTTAAATTCCCAGTTATAAATGCTCCAAAGGGGTATACTATGAAACAGGATTACGGAGTTAGCTGGATAATTGCACTATATAGCAACAGCTCTTTTTACTTGAGTCCATGTTCCAGATTAGGGAGCGTTTTGTAGTATACCCCCCTGGCCCACAAAGAGTAAAACAAAGTTTGGGGCTTTATTTTGTGGACGTGTGATGTGATGGTTTGTTTCGGCACAGTGGCGATTTTAGCATTACATTTCTGGAGGGGCAGTTTTGTATGATGTCACCATCAAAAAAAAAATGTCATAAAATAAAGATAGCCAATTAGTCTACGGTAGTAGTGTGTCTGGGAGCAGAAAGATTTCAAACTGAATACAATGTATCGCTTCAGCACAACACAGAATCCACATTGAGGTTGCCTATACTGCAACAAATGAATAGGATGACAGACACGTTTCTTCAATAACTTGCATACTTTATCAAAACCGTAAATACAAGCATATGACACGTTGTTAACTTATAGGAAAGTGAAAACAAATTTGATCAAGTTTGTCCAGAAGTTTAACTAATGCAATTATAGCCTAGCTAAAATATGAAAAACGCAAAGCATGCCAACGGCATATTATAATAACGAGAATTATCAGATAAATGTCAAATAAATATGCAAACATTTAATACAATATAATACTTTGGCTCGTTGTTAAGTAGCCTATCTTTTGGGCTACTTGCTACAACGTCTTCGTGGTTCGTTGTCATAAAGCGTATTTTTAGATCATAACTTACAGTCCTGATGCACTACTTGCTTTCTCCCACAGAGAATATTAAATTAATTATGTTGGAAAACTTTTTTATTTTTTTTTAAATGTGTGAATACGCCTGTATACCTTCGAAAAGGTGGAAAACCCGCATTTTGTATGGGCAAACTTGATACCTATGACAAAATAAAATCAAACTAATGGAAAACTTTAGCTGGCTAGCATTAGCGAGCATTGTGAGTGATGCACATACAACGTTAACTTAATGTTTATTATTTTTCTGCCACCTGTTGCTAGGCAGAATTAGTAGGGGCAGAAGCACTTCTGCCGTACGCAGATCACGCTCACTTTATTTCCCTAGCAACGTCCGCTGCCCCACACTGCAGAGACATAGGACAGGGAGCGCAATTCGCAGCGTGAGCACACACATACACACAAAGGAAACTACTCAAAAACAGCACTATAAAGAGTGTGAGTGAAGTTTATTATATTTATAGATGCCAATTTCACGATTGAATCACTGTTTTGCATTAAATATAAAATACATTTTGCCACAATGTTCAGATGCAGAGCCTGTGGGGTAGGATCAGGTTTCAGCAATGCTAGCTAGCTACTGCAATGGCGGAGGTGAAGAATCTGCGTTGTCTACGTAGCTAGACAGTCTAAGTCAGGTTCCTTTTGTATCAAATCCTTTTGTAGCAAGGCAAAAAAATCCTTTATAGTGCACCTTTAACTTTAGTTTTTTATGCAAAGTGACTTGTGTGTCTTGTTGGTGATACGGCACTTTTGTATTCCTGATACGAACATGGATGCGCTCCACTTTGGCATTCCTGAGACTAACATGGATGTGCTCTACTTTTGTAAGCCATTCTGGGAAAGAGGCAAGAGCATCTGTTGAGCACATATGACTAACACTGGGGTCATACATGTACATTTGAGGAACCATAACAGGCCTTTTCCTGGCAGAGAAATGGGTGTTGGAGGTACCTATGTGAGCGCACTCAGTGCGCAAGCAGCATTTTTCTTTACATTAATTTTTACCGTAAATACAGTTTACAGTTTTTGGATAACAGAGTCCATGTAGGCTTTGGTTGTAAAGTACCAGTAGGGTTGCGTTTAGGTTTTAGAAATCAAAGGTCCTTGAAGCTTTTTGAATATTTTAATATTACACCATTTAGGCTATTTTGGTGTAAAATAGAAAAATAAATAAACAGCACTCTAAAAACAGAAGTAAAAAATGTGGTTCTTGTTTTTTTAAACGTATAAAAACACCGTGTGTGTTTTTACATAGGCTAACAACAGCAACGTAGACTATTTCAGCCCTAAATGCGATAGGAAATGTCAACTGTACGGGACTTTGGCGAAAAGTAACACCCGAAAAGTAAGATTAACTCTTCAGGGTTAATCATAACACAGTGGTAGCTGCATATAGCCTACAGGTAAGATATTTGCTTTCATTAACATATTTATAGCAACGGGAGATTTTGGAGAAAAACAACGAGGTGTCTTCTAAACCGAAAGTGCATCAGAAAGCCTACAGTAAGCAATGGAAAACGGCGAATGCTTAGGCCTATTTGCATGTTTAAAAAATATATTGTTTCTAGCTAGCTATATCTGAACATGATTTTCTTCTAAACGGTGCATTTTACAGTCTGTGGCTGTGGTTCTTAAGCGCTTTGGGATATTAATAGCACCCTTTTATTTTATATTCCTGCGGGTTTTCTTAAAGCTGTAGCCTAGTTCAAACGTAGCCCAATTCAAAATTGGAGCGTGTTCCTTCCAACTCGCTGCGGACACTGTCTTTCTACCGACTCGTCCCAAAGAATTCGGTTGCACTCTGCCAGACTGTCACAGAATAGCTGAACCGCATTTCTATAGTCTATGGTTCTATGCTTCTTCTACTCGTCCACTAGTACTGCCATCTTGAATGAGACTAGTACAATATATATCGCCATCCGCTGGCCGAAAGACCATATTTCACCCAAAAAATATAATTCGGATATGATTTTATTTGCCGTTCTCTCAATTATTGTCATTTTAGCGGTCGCGATTTCCCTTTTGTGGTCTGTGAAATAATTTTGCCGGCCGCCAAAGAATTTACTATGTAGGAAAAACCCTGCATAAATGAAGGAACTTTCCAAAATAAAAATCCTTTATTGGTACAAACCACAACTGATGCACATTGGTACACATTATTCTGAAAAAGAAAAAACAAAACAAAACAACCCCTGCCCCCCCTAATAACTAATTGAGCAAACTAAATATAATTCAATTGCCAGTCACATACATTCAATAAATCACTGGCTGAAAACAGCAAAAAAATAAAATAAATTCAAACATTAAAGATAAGCATTAAAATTACAAGCACAAATAAAATAATTAAAATAAAAACCTTTACATTGTTTGGTAATGAGGCGAGTAGGTCATTGTTTTCAGAAAATGTCAGCTAAGATAATCCTAACACAAGCACAGGTGTAATAGGGACAGGAACAGTCACAGGTAAAGAGAGACCAAATCTACTTTTGTTAAAACTAAAATGAGTCATGATGACACAACCCAACTAACCATCCCTGTTAGAGTGCAGTCAAAATGACCAGTCTCATCAAAATGCAGTCTGGTCATTTCAACAAACCTCCAGAATCCGTCATAGGTCGTAACAGCTCATGGGTGTGGCCAAGATTAGCGAATATGGAACTTGAGCAAATTTTGGAGAAAACTGGAATCTCAAGTGTTAACCAAATTAACAAGTAACACAAGTGCTTATCGGCAGAGCAAATAAAGTGCGCCCTTTTGCGAAAGGGGCTTCTTCAATATCAATAGGTCAGAGATGCATTGCTCAAAGGGGATACATTGCAAGGAAAAGTTTCACAATTCCATACAAACGAAAAACGGTTACCTAACCATTTTCACACATCCAAAAATAAATTATCCCACTGAAATATGAAATGGGCCTTTTTATTCTGAAAGGACCTCGACTTAAAAGTGAGCCGTTTCAGCTTTGGAAAATGTTTGTGAGATGGATGGAGAAGGGTGAGGAAATGGGAAGTGGTTATGGGAAGTGGAGTTTCAGTCTATCTGTACTGGTAGTTCATGCTGGGTTCTCCCCTCCCATAGCCCACAGGACTGCTGAAGGAACCCTGGTTTCCCCCATAGCTTGGGTTGGCTCCACCTGGCACACTGAAGTTCGCCTGGCTGTTGTAACCTATAAACACAGACCCAAAAAAAAAAAAAAAAAAAAAAAAGGCAGAGTTTTAATGCAGCTTCGCAACTACCCACATCCTTTCGTTTCAATTGAAAATCACATTTTCTGCCTGCCTGAAGGCTTCCAATTGGAGTGTCTGAATGCGCACCGTTAACGGGGAAGGACAAAATAAATACCAATTTTGTCAGAGGTTCTGACCTTGGTAGCTGCTATCCCCCCCTTGTCCGGACTGCCCTCCCCCGTAGCCCCCTTGCGAGCTGGGGGGGTAGGAGCCTCCCGACTCATATGTGCTGTTGCTACCGTAACCTAAGAACAAATTATCAGTACACCGTCAATCCGCTGCACACCCTCTTAAAACTAACAAAGGTACAACAAAGTTTCCTCCGTGCTCCACTCTCCGACACCATGCCCCAAGACGTCCGGCAGGCATGGAAAACCATTTCATGAAGATGTCCTTTCAGCTTTCCCAGCTGTCAGAACACCAGTACCTGTGACAATATTCGGCATGAGCTACCACTCCAAGCCCTGAGACAGCGTGCTGAAGGAAGGGCTCTTGTACATGGACACACTTCTCAATAACCTACACACAACATGCCACACATGCAGTTTCTGTGCATGTCTTTACACGCCTTTGGTTCTCACCTTCATAGCTGTATTCCTGGCTGCCCCCGCCACTGCCCCCTGTCACCTGACTGGGGTAGGCGGTGCTGTAGCTGGAGTAGCCACTGCCTCCCTGGTTCTGGCTGAAGTTCTTTTTGGGTGGGCCAAAGCCCTGGCCATACTGATTGTAGGAGCCTTGCCCTGGAGGAGGCGTGGCCTGGTAGCCTCCCGGCGTGCCATCCGCTGAAGCCGCCGCTCCAGCGAATGGCGGTTTCCCACCCTGGTGCAGGAGGGGCTTCTTGCCAGGCGGCTTTGGGGCTGAAGGTGGAGGGGTGGAGTACCCGCCATCGTTTTGATAGAAACTGCCGTAGCCACCGGTGCCGGCCCCAGCACCTGCACCTGCAGAGCTGCTGGCAGGGCCCATAGCTCCGCCCCCTGCAGCCCCAGCTCCTTCATTCGACCCACCGTTGTTGTAGTAATCTAGGAATAAATGGCAAGACATTGAGCGCTGAGAAAACAACAGTATGCCTGACATCACTCCAAGTGAATTATTGTTAAAGAATTTCACATAAAAACCAAGAGGAATACAATAGGAACATTTCCATTTAATTAATGTGCATTTGGTTATTCGTGTGTTGGGATATTTGCTCATTTTAAGGAGACACACTGGAATGTTGTTTCCGTCCTTTGCCAAGGGACAAAACATTTATTTATTCTTTTTATTCAGTTATTTATTTTTAATTTTGTAAAGAAAATCTCTTGGACTTAAAAAAATAATAAAAATAAAATACACACAGTACATGTTCGAAAATGAAAATAAAAAGACTTGTCGTGCAGGAAAGCAGCGTCATTCCGTTTAAAAACTGTTGGAGAGGAGGGAAAGGGAGCAGAGCTCATCATCACATTCCACCGCTGTGGTTAAAAGGTTACAGGACATCAGCACACTCAGCTCTTCTGCAGTTCAACCCAGTGTACTTCTCACATGCAAACCGCTTTCAAGTATTGCAGATTCCATCAAAAAAATAAAAAAAACAGCTAATTCTCTTCAACTATTCAGTCTCTGTGATCACATTCTCTCACATTCTCTCACATTCTCTCACACACACAGGTTTGGAGGCAGACTGCAGAATAAGCAAGTAACACTAGTTCATGGATGCACAGAAAGAAATGTAATTATGTCCAATTCACAATATAATACAAAAAAGTACAAAAACCTGCAGCGAGAATTTTCTTGTTATTAACACTGATAATCTAAACAATTATTTAAAATTGAGCAACACAGCATGTCATGATGATCACATTTAAAAATGAACAAAAAGTTCAAAGTAAAAAAAATTAAAATAAAAAATGAAATCCATCCCAACAAATTCCTCCCCGGCTTATAGCACGTTTCTTGTTTCATGGTCCGTCAGAAAATGAAAGCTTTTTCCAAGTCCAGAACAGAATGAGTGTTGTAGTTTGTGGGACATCTTGGGTGGTTTTGGGTGAGGGAGAGAGTCCACCCTGCAGCAGTGGTGTTCTGTAGATGGGGGCCCCACTCTGCCCTGTACACCTTAGGGAAGGGTCTGTTTGGGAAGGCTGCCTCAGGTCTTTCCACTACTTTATTTATTTTTTTAATGTATTTTTTTTAAGGGACCAGCTGACTGTTCTACGATGCAAAATCGTGGTAGCCATAGCAGCCTGAGAGAAAATCACCTAAAGAGTGAGACAGAGCAGAGAAGGAAAAAAAAAAAAAAGTTAAAATTAGATTATCGTGCCCTTATTGGTGCTCGACTCAGAATGTGTCCGTCTTTGTTTTGTTTTTTTAGATTTCTCTGCTCCTGTCACCCTCAAGATGAGCTTTTCCTCAGAACATGCTGCCGGGCCATTTTCCGATTTGAGGGGGGAAATTCAATAACTGATGGATTGATTCCTGCGGCTTAACAAAGCAGAGAAATTTAAAAGTGTTACAGCGTCATCGGGACGGAGAGCCCTCTCTCTCTCTCTCTCTATCAGGACCCACTCTCAGGAGGGGTAAGAGCTCACATTTAGGGCCTGATTCACTAAGGCCTTTGTTTTGCACCAATCATTGGTTGTGTTTTTCATTTTGCGTGCGCTAAAAGGTTTTGCACACGCAAAATTAAAAACACAACCAATGATTGGTGCAAAACAAATACCACGGCTAATCATTGGTCACGTCTTTTCGTGTTCTAAAAGGCCCTTAGTATTACCGTACATCATAAGTGACTCCCCATATGGAGTGAGGAACGATTTCTGTACAATATTAACCGTGGCACATAAGTGTAGAGAGCATGTCCCTCTGGGGCTCTCGGTAATGCTCAGTACGCCTGATCGCGGTCACAGTCGAAGCACATGCACACTGGGATGTTGCAGGACGCACAGCCACGTCTGCTATGTGGACATGGAGCTGTGCAACACTTTAGTAGATCAGGCTGTTTGCGCTGTGGACTGCAGCGGTAATAGTGCATAGTCCTCCAAAACCGACCGTGTAGCCTGTCGGACAGTGAAAAAGCCTTTGAAAAGAAAATGGGTACTCACTATATCCAGAGTTTCCAGTGTTCCCATAGCCATAGCTGCCATAACCTCCTGTAGAATAAATCCATGTGCAATGTCAGCTGTTTTACAAGCTTCTGAAACCAAGTGCATTTCCCTAAGAAAAGCAACAAGGCGCTGGGGAAACACTGTAAGCAATCCTTTCTGCATGTCCGTGCCTTGGGCAAACATTGTTAATATGTCCTACCTTGATTATATCCACCGGCATTGTTGAACCCTCTGCCTCTCCCCCGGCCACGCCCCCCTCTGCCACGGCCTCTAGGACCGGAAGAAGGATCCGCTGGAGCTCCGCCCATCATGCCAAACCCAGGGTTGTGCTGCCACAGGACAGACGGACAGAGTTAGTGACACCATAGTCACGGCCACAACGACAGTTGGCTCTTAACGCTGAAGCTTTGCAGCGTTTAGTGAAGGTCCCGTCAAGTCAATCGGTTAAAGGACCAATGAAGACGGAGGATGTTACCATCGGGGGGAGCTTCTTCTTTTTGGCCGCCTCCATGATGGAGCCCTCTGGGAAGAGCTTCTCCAAAGCAGCCAGGGCAGCGTATGCCTTGGCCACCTTCTTATTGGACCCGGTACCCTGGAACTTCTGCCCATCGATCTCCACCTGTGAGTGGATGAAAAGCAACCAACCAGACTGATCAGCCTACTGATAGCGTACCAAGAATGACTTCACTGTCCAAACAACTGCTTTCATACCTACCGAGCATTCACTGCAAAAGGAGACCTGTCCCTCAACTCACATTAGAGATGATTTTATGGTTGTGATTACAGACCACACAATTAATCCTGCAAGTGTTACAAAAAACAACCGCTAGAGGGCAACATTTGCCAGAGTTTCCTGCATCCAGACCTATTTTTTTTTACAGTCTATGATCCAGACACATACAAGTGATTAGACTGAACAGCTGAAGCATTGCTGCCATTTTTAAAGCACCACTGATTACACTGGAGCATGCAAGCTATAAGGGTTTACATTAGCTCATTTTAAGCACAAATGGCATTTTGTAAGTTCTGGCAAAAACAACTGGAAAGCAGTTAACCTTTCTGTCAACACAGGGAGAGTGACAACAGCATGGAAATACAGTAAATCATTCTTCCCCCTTAAACCCAGCTGAGGTAGCCAGTGTTTCAGAAGATAACACCTAAGAGCTCCCTTGAATAGATATTTTAATCAATTTTTTTTTATCTCAGTGGGACTCACCTGGAATAAAAAATTAATTAAAGAAATTGAAATAATTCACGAACCTGAACTAAGGTAAACTGGGTCTGAGTCATCACTCTAACCAGGGTTAAAGTAAGCCGCCTCAGGCCTCTCTTTCACATAAGCGGAAAAACCCCACGGTTAGCTGAAGACATGCCGCTGTGCCACGTGCACAGAGCAGACTCACCTCCATGACAAAGCGCTTGTCGTGGCTGCCGCCGGTCTCCGAAATGAGCTCGTACTTGAGCCCGCGCCTCTTCTCGTTCAGCTCCATAACCGGGTTCTTGCCGTGCTTGGTGAGGATGGGGCCCTGCTGTCGCGCGTTCTGCAGGGAGGGGGTAACAGAGCAAATTACAAACTAATCAAAAGGCTCACTTCCAACTGAGCAAACGCCCGGGAGGACTGAAACGGCAGACGCACCTCAGAGTCCACAGCCTCAGAGTTGGCGGCGCCCGCGGGCGACGGGTCGGCGGCCGGGGTGGGCGTGGCCAGAAGATTTGACTCCGTGTCATTGGCCGCCTCCTCGCTCTTGACTGGGTCAGCGGTCTTCAACTCCACCCCTGTGGGCAGGCCCATGTCCTGCAGAACCTATGAGAGACATGGCAGAGCCCAACGGGTCAAAGGGACAGAGATACTGCAACCCTGGTCCTATACCGAGCGAAGGCAGTATGTGCTGGAAAACGGAAAAGGCACTGCAATTGCACAGCGGCTTGAGCCAATCCAAATCTTACTAGAAACAAGGTTAGTGCACTTAAGTGGAAACCAGCAGCAGGTAACTTGCTTGGTAAGGATGCTCGTTCACATCTACTTAATCCTGGAATGGCTCAAAACTCAGCTCTAGTAGTGCCATTTCCATCCCTGACATGACACAAATAACCTTATGACAAGAGATTGAAATCCTGTGCTGCAACAGGCTAGGGTACCCACCCTTGGTAGCGAGTATATATAGTGAGTAAGGAATAGTGTAACTCACGATTAGATTTATGAGCAATGAACAAAAACTACAGGATAGCCTACAGAACAGAGAGGAAGCCAAGAATAGTGCCCTTGTGAAAACTCACCTTGACGGCCACGTGCAGCTTGGCAGTGCGCTTGGACGGCCCTGAGGCCTCAAAGCTCTTGCTGTCAACCTCCACGGCCATGGTGAAAACGGGCACGTGCACCGGGCCGGTCTGGGAGATCAGCCTGTACTGCAGCCCCGGCTTCAGCTGGTTCAGCCTCATCAGGGCATTCATAGCCTGTGGCGGCTCAGCCTTCTCTTCTGGGGCTAGAGTAGGAGGAAGACTTAACATCAAGCTCAAACTACAAGCCACACAGGATTTAATGAGGGGACCAAAAGTATCATATGTTTGCCTTTTGCTTGGGGAACACTTTAGAGCCAAGAAAAGTACCAGAACAAAGTAGTAAGCTAGTGCGTGGTGAGCATTCTGGCACAAAATGACCCTGTTTCCCCTTTCATTTACTATATGCTTAGCGTCTGTATTTACCAATCAGATTTAGAATTATGCATCTCATTAGTAAAACACTTTTAGGATTATAAAAAGTAGAGACTGCCCTACTTTGTTTAGTTCAGACGTATCCACTTTCCTGTGTGTAGGTACTGGACTCTTTCTGCAGGAATAATCTCTTATATGGATATACCTAGTTTTGGCTGGTGACTATAAGGGGAGAATTCTCTCTGCATAACAGAGATCATGAGAAACGCTGTATAAATGTAATACATTACCATTTCATTAGTACTGCTGCCAGTTCTGGAAGTATGTCGTGCAAACTTTATAAACCTACCCAGGGCTTGACATTAATGCTTGTTTTATTGTCCGGGACAAGTACATTTTTTTGGTGAACAAGTAAAATATTTCATCCACTTGCCCAAAGTGAGCGGAAAGAAAAGTTAAATGAAAAATTATCTGAATAGAAGTGAATTGCACGATGCTCATTTTACCTGCCATCCTGGCTACATTGTTAATGAGATGTTAATTTTACTAATAGGACTTGAGAGAATGCAACAACAAATTTAATCTATTTCCATCACAAATGGGGGGGTTTGGGAAAAGCGATAAAAGAAGTTCCACTTCTTCAATGGAGAAGTGCTCAAAAAGTTTAACGCCAAGCGCTGCTACCAACTGATTAACACTCAAATGAGTTCTGCCCCCCGACACTGAAACAACGAAGCGGTAGATTTGGGAGACACTGTAGGCTGACATTAGGTGGCACGATGAGACTCTTAAATAAAGCCATGTGTTCAGTTACACGTACATTTCTTCTGCAGTTTTTTCTTCTTCTTGTTTGGGCTCTTGTCATCGACTCCTTCCTCTTCCTCAATAGGCCTCTTCATCGGTGGGGCATAAGTGGAACTGGGGGGAATCTGGACTGTAACGCAACAACACAAAGGTTTGTTTGAATGAGCTTTAGCATTTCACAACCACGGCCTCACCCGCAACTGCAAAACTGGTCTAATCAAATCACCATGAGATGAATGAACAGTATTGAGACAGGGTTTACCTGTAGCCTATATGATGAATGAACAGTATTGAGACAGGGTTTACCTGTAGCCTCTATGATGAATGAACAGTATTGAGACAGGGTTTACCTGTAGCCTCTATGATGAATGAACAGTATTGAGACAGGGTTTAACTGTAGCCTATATGATGGATGAACAGTATTGAGACAGGGTTTAACTGTAGCCTATATGATGAATGAACAGTATTGAGACAGGGTTTAACTGTAGCCTATATGATGAATGAACAGTATTGAGACAGGGTTTACCTGTAGCCTCTATGATGAATGAACAGTATTGAGACAGGGTTTACCTGTAGCCTCTATGATGGATGAACAGTATTGAGACAGGGTTTAACTGTAGCCTCTATGATGAATGAACAGTATTGAGACAGGGTTTACCTGTAGCCTCTATGATGAATGAACAGTATTGAGACAGGGTTTACCTGTAGCCTCTATGATGAATGAACAGTATTGAGACAGGGTTTAACTGTAGCCTCTATGATGAATGAACAGTATTGAGACAGGGTTTACCTGTAGCCTCTATGATGAATGAACAGTATTGAGACAGGGTTTACCTGTAGCCTCTATGATGAATGAACAGTATTGAGACAGGGTTTACCTGTAGCCTCTATGATGGATGAACAGTATTGAGACAGGGTTTACCTGTAGCCTATATGATGAATGAACAGTATTGAGACAGGGTTTACCTGTAGCCTCTATGATGGATGAACAGTATTGAGACAGGGTTTACCTGTAGCCTCTATGATGAATGAGCAGTATTGAGACAGGGTTTACCTGTAGCCTCTATGATGAATGAACAGTATTGAGACAGGGTTTACCTGTAGCCTATATGATGAATGAACAGTATTGAGACAGGGTTTACCTGTAGCCTCTATGATGGATGAACAGTATTGAGACAGGGTTTACCTGTAGCCTCTATGATGAATGAACAGTATTGAGACAGGGTTTACCTGTAGCCTCTATGATGAATGAACAGTATTGAGACAGGGTTTACCTGTCGCCTATATGATGGATGAACAGTATTGAGACAGGGTTTACCTGTAGCCTCTATGATGAATGAACAGTATTGAGACAGGGTTTACCTGTAGCCTCTATGTTCAAGCTGAACTGACCCCAGCTCAGAAAGCTGTGAGCTGCTTACCTGTGTAGTCTATGGGGGTGTCACTACGGGGCTTACCTGTGTAGTCTATGGGGGTGTCACTACGGTGCTTACCTGTGTAGTCTATGGGGGTGTCACTCCGGGGCTTCCTGGGCATTTTGGAGGGTAGAGAGTCCATCCCCAGCACTTTGTGCAGCTGCCCAAACGCAGCCAGTCTTAAGGCATGCTGAGGATTATTAAAAAGATGTTTTAAAATGTGGAATTGGTCATAGAAGTACTCTACATAAGATACACTACATAACAAGTGCATCACTGTGACTGTGTCTGCATGTGTGTGCGCGCGCATCTGCATGTGTGTGCGCGTGCGTCTGCGAACCTGTGCGCTCTGTGTGATGTCCTCACGCTGCTGGCGGTCCAGGTGGCTGATGGCGTCAGTCGTCTCCTTCTCGCACGGGTCCGAGATGCCAGGACCATCTAGAGAGTAGCAGCATTCAGGAATAGCGCGGTCCAGCGGTGCCCATCTTTACCTCATACATCACAATCTCTGCTCTCTAAAATTGGTTCTTAAAGGTAAGCTCCTTCACCTCTACTGACCAATCCACGAGTCATATTAATGCAACCATTCCAGACTGAAATAAAGGCTAAATCTGCATACAGTAGATACAGCCATGAAAATGAATGGTGTAAACAATGTTTAGCGGTTATAACTGACCAGGTTACAGAGGGCAAGTTGATGAGTTCAGTAGATGGATTACTGTAATGGAATGCAAGGGTATCCACACATTGAGGGTGATGTTTCAGGTGTTTAACCCTGCTGTACGGTCAGTTCTGTCAGCGAGCTGAACCCCTGTCATCGTAGTAAAGCCCTCCATCATATGGAATTTACCAGCTACTAGGAAATACATAGTGAGCGGAGTCATTGCTATAATTAGTTTATGTACAGCACAGGTGGATTATTACACTCGCACAACTGTATACCATCGTCCCCTGCAATACCTATGCATTTCCATCAATAAGGATGGCAGTTCAAATTCTATTTCAGTTCAGAAGTGCTGGAAAGTCAATGGGCTTACCAGCCATCAATATTCCAGACGCCAGGCATTCTAGAACTCTACGAAGAGCTTCCCCTGCTCCCATTGGCCGGTTCCCTGTTCCAATCGCTTTCTCGCAGAGCAACTCCAACGGCTGTGCCAGGGGAAAGATAAGTTATTTATTTCTGATCAGTCTCAAAATCCCACGTTTAATGTTTTAAAATGAAGACATTGGCCATTTGCACTAAAAGTTCATCATCTCAGAAGCGTTTCACCGCACTTCCTAAATTACCTACACACCAGCAGCACAGACGTCAGTCGTGTGTGTGCGTGCGTGCGTGCGCGCGTAGTTCTGTCCATTGAGACTCACCCATCCGCGCAGAGGGGACCAGGTGGGGACCCGGGAACATAGGTCCCTCAGGATACGGATGACGATGACGCAGGACTTCAGTCCGTTGGCCCTAGCCTGCGGACACAAGCAGGAGGAGGGGGGAGATCACCACTAAGCCAGGAATAGCTCACTTCATGCCTTCAAAACGGTCAGCATGGTACTCTGTACTCTGCACATGCTAACAATTTCTGCAAGACTCTGAGCAACAGTATATACTAGTATATGCTAAAGCTATACTTATTCCATGTCTGGGATGCAACTTACCAATTGCTCCATAAAATACACTAACTGAATGTTCTGCATTAAGAGTCATTACTGTAATTATGGACAGTCACATGATGAATTAAAAGATGATTCATCACACCAAAAATTCATCCTTCATTTGGGGCTTCTATACTATCGGTATTGCAAGATTGCTGAAGTATTTTCTACATTACATAACAGGCATTTAGCAGACGCTCTTATCCAGAGCGACTTACACTACTTTTTAGCATTTTTTACATATTATCCATTTATACGGCTGGATATATACTGAAGCGATTCAGGTTAAGTACCTTGCTCAAGGGTACAACGGCAGTGTCCTACCTGGGAATTGAACCTGCAAACTTTCGGTTACAAGGCCAGTTCCTTAACCATTACACACTATATACTACACTGCATTTAAATGCAGAAAAGTTAGGACAATGCAGAAAAGTTAGGACAACATGAAAAACCAAATTCCGGCCTGGTACAGAGGCCATGAAAGAAAGAAAAAAAGACTAAGTTAACTTGAATTTCTATGAGCAGCAATATCCTCCAAAAGAAAACCAGGTCATTTAAAAAAATATCCCCCAAACCCAGTATGAAGAAAAAAGCTGAACAAGGTGCAATATTCCCTCTGAACACAGAGAAAGTTGCATCAGAGCAGAGTGGTAGGCTTCAGCTTGCATACACAGATAGTGATGAGTACTCAAGTGAGTATACACAGATAGTGAAGAGTACTCAAGTGAGTATACACAGATAGTGATGAGTACTCAAGTGAGTATACACAGATAGTGATGAGTACTCAAGTGAGTATACACAGATAGTGATGAGTACTCAAGTGGTCTACTGTGGAGGGGGAAGCCTGAACTAATCCACTTCACAATTGCATGGTCATTACTGTGGCGATGGGAATAACCTCGTCTTAATGTAACTGGACGATGTGAAGATATTCCAAAAAACACGAGTGTTAATGCCAAGATGAAACAGACTGAAAAAACAGTTCCCTACACCATCAGAAATATTGCACCTGAGGATAGCAAATGTGAGTTAGTGAAACACATGTCCTTCTGCACCAAGTATGAGCACTTCATATTTTATTATGCCACTTAAAATACTCAAAGCATGTGTATTTATTAAATAAATAAATAAAAATTCAGATAAAGCTCCAAATAATAATGGCATAAAAACAACCGTTTTAGCTAAACATCTACGCATGTGTACTCTTGGGGTTTAAAGAGGGACGCAAAGGGCTAAACGAATACCTGCACTGAGCATTTAAAACAGTCTAATAAGTGCTAAGACACTATGAGGGTGAAACACTTCAAATGCACAAAAAGGAAAAAATGGTAGAAATATAATAAATTAAAAGAAAAACTCACTACTTCAAGACAAATAAAGGCAAAATGCAAACCTGGAACCACTTGGCGTGGCGAAGAGACGCCAAGGCAGTAAGGCATTTCTGCCTGTCCAGAACATCCGGGGGATCGTTGACTGATAGCGTGTCTATTGGCGGGTGGAATAAGAAGACAAGGTACAGTTTGACCAAGGGGGGTTCTGTCACACGGCCAGGGGAAGAGGCAGCTTTCCCAAAGCACAGGCAGGAGGGGGGAAGGGAGGGGGTCCCCCGAGACAAAGCAAGTAACCGCTACATATTAGGGCCCCTACTCTTCCTCCATGGCGCAAATCACAGGTGGAATTATAGAAGTTACTCGTGAAATAAACTACGTTCTATTTTTAAGTGCAATTTGATATTATGTAACAGAACCAGGGATTTCGTAAATGTATCCAACAGTTTGGACAGCCATGTAATTTAAAGAATGGCAACTGGTAAAATATGAATTACAGACGATGCAACGTCCATCATTTCCAATAGGAGAGGGTGTGTAATATGACATCACTTCCTACCAGTTACACTATGTGGAAAAGACAAGTCGCCGGTAACACAGAGTCCATTCAGACTTAGACTGTTCATGATATCCCTACTCAACTCACAGTGAAAATAGGCTTGGCATTCCCATCTGACCACAGTGAGAACCACCAGCCACTGAAAAGAGAATCTGTGTTCAGAGGGTGAGAAATTCATAAATTAAAATTATTTAATATTTAATTATTAAAATATTTAATTATATAGAAATATAGATGGTTGCTGATGAAGAATTCTCCATTTCTATTCAAATATTATGAGCTGGAATCAACTGGGACTAGTAACTTGGTGGGGCACAGAATTGGCTAAGTATAATTTTCCCTTTATTAAAAATGAAAAAGTAGTGGCCCTAACATATATCACCAGTGTGACTTGCTACCATAGCTCTCACATGGGAGGTTGTCTCAGAGATTATCCATTCCTTCTTTTTTGTTTTTTTTATGTCTGTCCCCAGGACATATACCGGGTGCCTGAGTGTGACCTGGGGGCACAACCCCTCCCCTTTGCCCCCTTTTTGGGTGTACTGCGTTGCCCCTTCCGAGACAGAGAGCGTCCAGTTGGTCAAAGGTCCAGCGTCCCTAAAAATTGACAAACTAGAAGGCTTGGTAGAGAGAATCAGATTTTGAACCACAGGCAACAATAATAAGATGCACAGTTTAAAAAGCAGTCTACACTGCAGCAAAACTGATGGCTTCACAGAGCCAAATCAGGGCCTTTGCTCTCAGCGTGGGGTTTAGATAAGGCTGGGGTCACGTGGGTGTGGCGTTCTCATTTACACGCTCTGCAGCGTTACCTTACTGCACCGGACGGAACCCAGCGGTCCATGGCGTCATTCCTGCCACGCACGGAAGACCCGTCAAGCCCTGGATTCCTGGCTTTTCCTGACTTTTTCCCCTCAAAGTTTTACATGTTGCCATTTCATGTTGACTGTGACTGGGTGAGTTCTCACTCAACTACACAGAGTCAAACTGTCCCAACGTTACCTAGAACCCACGCTGTCCTGCTTTACAAATCGGACACAAGTCCGTAGCCTTACAGTGGGGCTAGCAACCAGAACGCAACTCAAACTCTGCTACTCATTTTTGCTGCAATGCAAACTGTTCATACAATTTCAGTAAAAAAACACATGCAATCATGTTTTTGTTTGCTCTTTTTCTGTTCTCAGGAAGCCTTCAAATATATCTATTTTGTTTACGCTATAACACAAGGACTGAAAGAACAGGTTTTAAACCATGTAGTTACTTTACTGTGTATTGGGCCATCAAAAAAATGCTACGTGTTAAGTGGAAGACGGGTCTTAAGAGCAATAAACAGCATGGTTTCTCTCATTTTACAGCAATACGTCTCCCAGCTCTGTTGAAGGCCCAATAAACAATATGTGTCTGGTGGGCGTGACCTGGTGGCGGCCCTGGGCGAAGGCTGAGCCCTCGGGGGGGGCAGGGGGGTGGAGCCTACCTCCAGAGACCTGCTTCTCCACTTCCTCCCTCACCGCCGGGGACGTCAGGTGGATGGTGAGGGTCAGCACGGGCTCCTTCGTGCTCTTGATCACGATGGTGGCGTCACGGACGCACTGGAGGACCTCGTACTTCTCCTCAGTGATGGCCTGTGGTGGGGTGTGCGCATCGATCAACATTTAAACTGCAGGAACTTAGGAGACCTGACTAAAGGGGCACCTTTTTAAAAACGTATTCCTAAACTACACTGATCTCGCTTTAAAAGGGGAATTCACGCAATGGCAATTGGTACTCTGAAAATGCGCTGTGTTTTTTTAATAAAGTGTGCGGGACTTTATTAATATTTTCAGGTAATATTTCTTACAGTAGTTACATTAAGCACATTGTTTTCTGATGCAAAAGGTATTAAGGCATCAAGTGTTGGATGTCACAGCACCACAGATGTACTTTAACTTAAACAGAATAACCAATTAAAAAGTCATCATTCAAATGCCTTAAGTAAATGCTTAATTGTTTATATCCATTTGGTTTTTATTACCCTCCGTAAGGAGGAAATAAAAATATAACTGCAGATCTTTGTAGCCCACTGGAGATTAAGCTACACTTGTGCGGTTGTTCCTTTGTCAATTTTGGAATTTGTTTTAACAGGTGACGAAACATTCATCTCACTAATTAAGACTTGGAGCTATCCAAAATAACTCGATCTCTATATTTCTGTCACAATCAATGAATTCACAAAAAACACTCAAAAGCCTGCCAGTGACGATCACACAAAGCCGTTGGGACGCACCGTTAGCTGCACAGACAGGTTCTCGGCCACCTTCTTGAGCAGGGTGATGGTGGGTTTGTCCTTACAGAGCAGCACTAGCTCCAGGTCCAGATCTCCCTTCAGCAGGAGCCCCTTGGCCACTAAGCCCACCCTCATGACCCCCCGCAGGGTGCGTGTGGCCTGTTCCGAAGGCTTGGGTTCACTGGGGAGGGGAACGGTACAGTCAGAAAAACCTCAATGACAAGAGCCTCAAACAGCCTTCCTGCCCAGTAGCTGAAAGTCGACATTTTAAACTAGCGTACCGCTAATGGTGCTGCGCTAGCCGTCTGTTAGCTATGCAGTCGCGTGCTCTGTACCGATGGCTCCGAGCTCTGACCCGAGGCCCGCCCTCACCTCTCTTTCTCCACTTCAGCCTCGGCGGCCGGGTCGGTCTTAGCGTCGACTTTCTCCTGCTCGTCGAGCCAGTCGGAGACGGCCTTCAGAGCGCGCTCTGCGTGAGACACCATGTTTTGTACGCCCTCAAGCTCCTCCTGAGTGGGGTACACGGCGGAGTGTTTGGCCATCACATGGCGGTCGTCGTTCACAAAGATGCGCATTGGTCGCTGGCGGAATGGAGGGGGCTGCCATGGAAAAACAGAGAGAAGGTGATTGAGCACAAGGATGAGTATTGTAGGAAAGAAAGCCGATACTGCTCTCACTTAAACTTGAAGTACTGAAACAAATGGAGGACCAAATAGGGTCCCTTTCAGCAACTCCAATAAGGAGCAACAGGACAAGACCAACAGGGAAGAAGAGTTATTTCCAGTGTAATGCCAGAATCAATCTTCTCTTCCAGGACATCTACCAGCTTGCAGTTGCCCAGCTATGAGAACACACATAAACCATTCTGCAGTGTGGAGTGAATTATGAGTGGGTGAGGTGGGATGGAATGAGACCTTGTTCAGGCGTGTACAAGAGTCGGATGCAGACATGCCTGTAAAATTAATACAACACATGCAACAGTGAATACATCAGATGACCAAATCATCCAATGAGCTACCACTGAGTGACTAATAAAGCCAAACTGGAGATCCAGATCTGCAACACTGATCATATAACAGAACTGTTTATTTAAAAAAAAAATAATAGTCTTATTATTGTGAAAAAAAATTATTTCTACAAAACCTCATGGGTAATGCTGTATGGATCATTCATAGCAAATACACAAAATACTTGCCCTACAACATGGGTCATGTTTGAATATTTTGACTTAATTCTTTGCATTCATTAAGAATTTAAATTAATAATGTAATTATCGCAAAACTACTTCAAATGTTGTTCTATACAGTCCGATGTATACACATGCCAATTTACAGACTGGGATCTCTTGTACCTTATGCTTTACAGTACTATTACAAGGGACGGCTTACTGGTTAAAGCAGGGGTGCACAGCTCTGGCCCTTGTTTTTGTTTCAAACAATTATCTTAGTTTTAGTAAAGAAAAAGTACAAGAGATCCCAATGTGTAAATTGGCATGTGCACATCAGACTGTAAAGAACAACATATGAAAAATTTAGCAAAAGTTTAAAAAGTAGATCATTTGATTAATTTAATTTAATTCAAGTCTTTGTGAAGATGTTGTTTTCACCATTTACCGTTGTCCAACTGTAGGTCTCGAAAGTAGAGTTTGGTATGCCAAAAATCACTTTTTCCCTAATTTTCTTAATGATGGTTTGTGTCGTTTTCTCAAAAGTATAACAAATAAAATATTACACCAAGGTTACATGATGGTGTCAAATATCAGCAAGATCTGACGAGTCAAGATTATGACCCCCGGAATGACCCGTATGGGATGTAACCAAGGAGTTTCTTAGGCACATTAATTGATTATTTATTTATTTTTATTTATAATTTTAAATATTTTTTTTTTATGTACCAAACGCCACTAATCATTCATATCAGATTAACTCATGAAGGCTGGGTGAATCTTATTTTGTCTGCAGAAACTGCTGGATTTTGGACACATTCCCACAGCTTTAACACAAACAAGAAAAACATTCAAGGTCTGCAGAGCCTCCCACACACAGAAACACAAGCACACAGAGACAAAACATAGAAAAATTCCAATGGAAACAGTGCACAGATGTCAGCACAGGGAGCGGGAGGGGCGCGTTAAAGTTGTACCATAGCTTGTTCGACAGGTCCCTCTTGGGGCTCCTTTCTGCCTGCAGTGTAGTGGTGGTACAGGCGTAGGTCCTCCTCGTGGTACAGGCGTAGGTCCTCCTCCTGGTACAGGCGTAGGTCCTCCTCGTGGTACAGACGCAGGTCCTCCTCGTAGCAAAGGCAGTCGTACCAGTAGCGCAGCTCCTCGTATCTGCGGAGTAGTAAAAAAGGAGAAAGCTCATCTTATCTTCACACTGCAAAAAATGTCTGTCTTAACAAGTGTTTTAGTCTTGTAATTTTTTAATTTTTTTAGTTTCTCAAAAGTGGAAAATATTAGCTTGTTTTAAGTAACTTTTTGCTTGATAAGTGAAATTATCTTGAAATTAGTGAAAGTATCTCACCCCACTGGCAGACCGTGTCTTATTTAGCAAAAAGGTAACTGAAATAAGATTCTAAATATATTAAAATGCTTGTTACGATTTGGTTTTTGCAGTGCAGGAGAAAGTGCCAGAAACCAACTGCCATTCTAACAGAATCACACAGCCAGTTTCAGAGTGCCTTCAAACAGGGTAAAACCACTAACGTAGCCGACTCTGCAACTCACTGAACGCCAGACACATTTCAGCAGTGCGGGCTTGGTCTTGGGACATTACCACCACCAGGGAAACCTGCTTCTCATGAGATGGCCTGAACGGCCCTCGCAAACCTGGATTGGCAGAGGAGGTGGCCTTGCCGTTCGGACTCTAAACGCATTAAAGGTCCTGCGGTACAGTAACAGAAGGAAGACTGCTTAGCATTTAACAAGAACAACGGGGGCTTGGCAACCTCAGTGATAAATGACTGCCAGCACAAGTCCCTGTTATCACCGTTATCCCTGCTGGGAAATAAGGCCTTAGCGCTTCTTTAGCTATCGCTATCATGTCCAGTCCCTTTATTCAGGGAGGATAGTTCTATTGCTACATAATGAATCTAGAAGCTTCCATCTTCCCTTCAGCTTCCGTGGCAGCAGGGCCTGGCAAGCACAGGACATAACCTCTCTTGGCACTTCCTATGACACTACCTGCAAATCTGACAGGCGTATTGAGTGAGCGGGTTGGAATTTTACTCCAGGTCATGCCGTTCATTCACACATATGCTCAACTGGTCAGAAGGGTCACATAAATAAAACAGACATGCAGCTTTATATTAGGTAACAAATGACACCGGAAAAACAAACAATACTGCGACTCACTGTGATCCTTTGACGCAAATAAAATACGCTCACCAACGCTAGCAGTTAATGCTGCCTCTTTCCAGCTAGAACTGGCTCAGCTTTTTTACAAAGCAGGATCACCCTCTTCAATAGCCGCTAAGCTGATCCTGGCACAAACTCTGAGATGCTTGAGGTTTGGGGTCTAACAATTATCAGTGCCTCTGCAAGAGCCTCTGCAGTCAATTTGGATTTGTGCATTACTGACGACTCAACAGAAAAAAGTGCTCCACAGCAGCACCCTCATTTGTGCCAATGATTACAGGCTGCTTGGGTTATTGGATAAATTGTGGACTTGCATGTAAAAGTATAATTGAGCTTCTCTCAGATGCACCAAGCTCAGTTATCTGTGCTTGTTCAAAAGCCTTCACTGAAATTCACACTGCAGATCATGAAACTGAGATTAGACACCGCTTCAAAATGTGAAAATGATTCTTCCCCTGATCAAAGTGCTCATCACACACACAAAACATAAAAATACAAAATAAATACAATTTCAAGACAATAATATGCCAGGCAAAAACCCATTTTCAGTGGCGTTGTACTTATCGAGGCCAGTTCACAGAACTGAACAAACAGGACTTGCATTGTAAAAGCTCCCTGTCAATTCATGCCTGATGTTCACAGTACAATGGCCCCTTATCCACTGTTGGCACCCCAATCAGGCTGATGGCCCATGTACTTCTTTCCATGGTCTTTTCCAGGGTGTAGGACCACTGCAGGTTTGGTTAAATTAGGGCTTTATAGTCACTTTACATAAAAAATATAAATAATGGTAAAATAAGAAACGTACATTTAAATTAACTGAAATTAATAAGCTTGCGTTTTTCTCTTTTATATTGGAGTTGAAGGTGGAATTTTACACCTCCCATCTTTGATATGTCACCGCATGCAGGAAAGCCAGAAGAGATGCCTAGCGAGGTGCAGGGCACAGCTAACAGAAAAGAAAACGTGCTCCGTTTGAGGGATTTGGCTTAAGGAAGCACCGACTATTATACCAAAGGTGTGAACAAACAAAAGCATGTCTACTCATTAAGCAGCAGCTAGCTAGCTGTATGAAATGAGTGTGTTCGCTTTTATAGTTTTCATTCCATCGTAGCTAGCTAGCAAATTCGCAGTTTCTTCAATCCTACAAATTATATGGAAAACCTGCTATATAGCCAAGTATTAGTAGCAATTATCAAAAAGTCAATACCTAAATATTTCTCATTGACAATCCCAACTACACTTAAAACTGAACATTTAGCATGCCAACTAAACTAAGCAAAGCATTCGATTGTATCCCGCTAGGAAGGCACCTGTCCATCATTGCCGTTCAGCTCCCTTCATGCTTGCAGGAAGCACAATATGAACCCACCAGTGCAGCAGTTCTGTTACCTGGGACAGAGGCACAGCAGAGCCCTCAAGGAAGACCTGGGAGAAACTGCCCGAGCACTGATAAAGAAACTATAGCACCCCAATTGTGTTTTCCCAGCTGCTCAAACCCATTCAAGCGCAGCTGTGAAAGAACTGGAAAAGAATGCGCTCCTTCTGTATGACACACCTGTAAATATGCAATACAGTGCGGCCTGTTGTATAAATCCATTCAAAATCACGTCAAACTAGCCTAGTGTGTTTCATTTTTATTCTGGTGCAGCATAAACCCACAACAGTATATGGAGATTCTTTAGAGGGGTTTAAATAAAAATGGCACTCTGGGGTTAATCAAGTTAGTCAATACTTTAGGTTTCATGCCAGGCCCCTGGAGCAGGAGAGGACAGTGAGCAGAATGAAAGACGTAGTTATCGGGAAGGATGATAATATGCTTGCAGTTTTCTCACAAAGCTGATAACAGGTTAGTTGGCTTGTTGATGTGCATAGTGCATACCAATAAAAGAAGTGTGTGTGTGTGTGTGTGTGTGTGTGTGTGTGGGATCCTGCTTGATTATTCCCTCAGGCGTGCCGTCGCTGGAAGACGATTCTGTAACTGCCTCTTCCTGGGTATGAGCTAGTGTTAGAGCTTCTTTCAGAATGACAGTGGAAAACAAAAAACAAAAACACGTGGGCTTCTCGGATTCGTGTCTAAATTCCTGCCTGGCTACCGTTTGTGATCCCAAGTGGATAAGCAGCCATCACCACTTAAAATGCACAGTACAGAACCAGACCAAGAAAATGATGGTTGGCCTGGCTGAAGGGGCTCTTTTCATTATATACTACTCAAAAGAATTTAAGGGTCAAAGAAATCTTTTTGATCATTTTTGTAAGTATGTCTTTTTAAGCCAGATAGGGTTAGAATATCCCCCTTTGGGTTGTCATTTGGACTATAGACATCACGTTATTATCCGACATGCATTCATTGCACTTATCTTTAGAAACTTTTTAAGTTAGCCCAGATTTCCTTTTCATGGATTTTGAAACACAAACTGCCTCGAAACACCCATTGTGACACCTCATGTACCATTTGCACGTTTGCATGAGTGTCATTCCATGCATGCCAATTTTAGCAATAAGATGGCTGAGCATTTTCCATTCATCACCACATTACTTTTTTTCCATCAGGGTAATAAACTAGTGTCTAATCAAAAGTCTTTTTGTTTTGTGTTTTCTGTTCTTGAGCCATCAAAAAATTATTTTGTCATTAGTCGTCACCATTTTAGCTTGTTAGCTTATATTTATATGCACAAATATTTTTGACCCGTAACTTCTTTTGAGTAGTATATTTTCCTTGCGGTTACCTATGGTAGTCTTGTGGGTGAAGATGCCGGCCGTGTTGTACCAGGCTGTCCCAGTAAAGGAGCTCCTCAAACGCCAGGCGCTCGTCCCAAACCGGCATTGGCACCAGCTCCACCCTCTTAGCAATATCACCCCTTTTCTGACCGCAACCTCTGCCCATGGCCTGCAATCAAATGGTCAGCCTTTCAACCCACAGGCAAGCAAGGAAATTCTAGATTTGTTTTTTTGTTTCGTTTTTAAATCTCTTTCAAAGAGAGGAATGCTTAGCAATGCCAAAAACACTCACCTTGGGTTAAAAAAAAAAATGTTTTAAAAGCCCTCAGGACCTGGCAAAAATCATGAATAGTAAGTAGTAACCCCCCCCCCCCATGTTATTTAAAAGACCCCTTTTCCACAGCAGGTCGGAAAAGGTGCCAGACAATAGTTTTAATAAATCACCTGGCGTTATCATCATTGCCTTTGAATAATCTGGTTTAATCCACACAAAGCGATCAACACAAAGTAAACCTATTAATGCCATCTCCCCAACTGACAGCCTCACAAGACTGTTCCAGCTTCACTGGTCATGACATTAGAGCAGCCTCAGAATCAGCTCATTGCCAAAAGTAAACACCTTCAGTTCACATAGGAGCAGTTACTATTACTTAGCAGTGACAAAACCAAGGGGAAGACAGAAATGGCAACATCCTTCTAAAATAGCCGACAAGTCAATGAACGGCAAAGTCACAAAGGACAGAATTGTCCATTGCGCATCAGCTCCCATTTCCATTGATTTTTCTGCAAGCAGTGGGGGAATACGCTAGTAGAGAGCTCACATCTATGCTTCGATTATAATTAGTGTGTGTGTGGGGTGGGGGGCTGAGCCAACATTACATGCAAAGGCAACCTGCTTTAGAACAACAACCCATTGTATATTCTCTAGAATGAAGGGAAAGTCCACTCAGGAGTTTAAGCCATCACAGTAGAACTGCAGTTCAAGTTTTACTCTGGGGCAACAGTGCAATATGTTTACAGAATTGGGCTTGTAACACAAAGGTTATGGGTTCAATTCCCAGCTGGGAGTTTGCTGTTGTACTGTTGTACCCTTGAGCAAGGTACTTAAACTGAATTGCTTCAGTGAAAATATCCAGCTTTATGAATAGAATGCATGTATCCTACAAAATGTATTTAGTAAAAGTCGCTGTGGATAACAGCGTCAGCCAAATGACGAAAATGTACGTACTCGACCTCCGCTAAGCATAAATGCTATATGCGAGCTGCTATTCAAATGAAAGATAAAACGTTACCCCAGACTATTGTCCACATATAGTACAATTCCCCGGCCAATTCTAGATATAGACACAAGTGCAGATTATGTAAAGAAAGGTGTCGCGAATAGGCTGCTACTACCATTAAAGTTGCCTGGATTATTATATTCATAACATCACACGACATTGAAAAGAAAATCGATGAATACCCGCATACCCTTTCATATCCATAACATAAAGCACAGGAAACTGGTTTGTCTATTGCTTTATCGGAATGAACCACAGTTTATTGGCGCTTTCATGCCAAATAATAATTTCCCCACGTATGTCTGGTCTCGGCAATGTACCGTTGCTATTTGTGCTAGATAATGCCATCTATGAAATTACTAGTCAAAGACGTCGTGATCAACAATGACTCACCATGTTAAATCATGATCTGATAGCAAGAATTGTCGTTGAAGGTAAAACGCGACTCAGCATAGCCAGATATTATATATTATTTAATAACAAGGGCCAGCTGTGCGCATTTTGATACTCAATTAGTTAAGCAATTACAAATTTACTAAAGAATTTATAATGCGACGGGAGCATCCCAGTTTTTGCAGGGATTAAAACATTTGCTGCAAAATATATGCGCGTTCAATGTAACGTTACAGCCCCCTAGTCCTCCTCCATTTTGACCACACACCCCCTTCTACAAACCCCCTCCACATAAAATCAATGGACTCTCCCTGAAACTAATAGACCTCCACCCCATATAGCTAATACAGGCTTTCTAAGGAACCCTGGCTAATCGCCAGCATTTAAAGTAACGTTAAATGAGTTGAGGTACCAGCATCTAGTGGTTAGTAAATGGGGACTGTGATAGCTAGTTCTCAGTTCCAAGCCGCCATTTTATTCTCATAGCTTCTCAGTGTTCAAATGAACGCTCCATACTCACTGGTGGGATGCATAAGTCCGGCTGAGACATACCCCGGTCAGATACAGCCTACTTTTCTATTCTGTCTCCAAAACAATGATACCAACCGTAGCCGCGCTAACGTTTGTCAACTGCCCTTTTGTAGCTAACGTTATTGGTTGGTTAACTTAAGCTAAGCTAGCGAACGGTACATGGCAACAAGCTAGCTGTACAACGCTGATCGAATCCCAATCGAAATAGCTCGCCAGTTCAAGGCTGAGCAACGTTACCAGTTCCTAAATATTGCACACTACCCCCAAGTTAGTTCAATGTAAATCAACTTAGCTAGTTAACAATCTAATGATTATCACTGACGTCAAAATATCTAACACAATAACATAACGTTAAATTAGCTACTCTAGCTAACGTTAGCTAGTTATTGACAGGATAGCGTTCTCTTGTCAAACTAGCTAGCCTAGCTACCAATGGGTGCCGCTATTTAGCCACTAATAACATACAGTAATGTACGGATTTCATGTTAAGACACATGCGTGTACGACAAGTGAGACAGTTAATACTACAAAAGCGTATATTTAACCAACTAGCTAGAGTTTCATACGATACCTGTCTTCCTATTCTTTCTGCTTAGCCGACGTTCACCTTGCTGCTGCTAAGCACTGAAAGCCTCAAGCCAGGCCCGAGACCAATACAAATCCGCGTCATGAAAGGGCTAACAAGTTGCTAAGCCAGGACGTTCACACGTGATCCATAAAGTAGCCAACCCACAGATGCTAGGTGGGCCATGACGTTCATTTATTATTTAACGGTGGCCCCATGGGTGAGGATCTGCGCAGTCTAACGGTGCTAGGTGAGTGTACCTGTACACTATTTTAGCCTACTGTTTGCACTAAAATCATTCTTTTGTAAATGCGTATGCGTTACAAAGCTTCAGTTCGGAGTGCCACAAATTGTATTCCTAATTAATGTCATTTAATTAATTTCGTTTTATAAATATTATTTTCTTATTCATTGATAACATTTACATGCACAAGTGCAAAGCAGTTACTAATTAAAGCATCACTGGATTGTATTATCGGCAGATATGAGGCAGTGAATGGATACAGTTAGAACATGATGAAACAGAAAATGAGACTGCTTAAACGTTGTTTAAAAATGTCTTGTTGTAATCAATACAAGCCTTAGTTTTCTATGTATTTTTCATAATACATTTTTTGCACTTATGCTTAAACAAATGAGCTGCATAGATCATTGTACAAGTCATAATGTTGCAAAATACCGCATTATGTTTTGCACCTTTCTACCGCATGCATACTTTACATAAATAAAATAAGATGGACAGATGAGTCTGATAGGACCGTGATTAGACCAAAATATAATATGTACAAAAGTGCTTCTTTTTTTTCATACGCCATGGGCAACAAATGTGATGTTTTATCATAAGAGACAAACCCCAATAGTCCACGGTAAGGCTCATATTACAAAATAATGCACAGCAGATGTCTTTCAGGTGAAGAAACTTTATGCTTTGAATATACCTCAAGTTATCCAAAGCAACCACCAGCATCCTTTTTATGAAACACATAAGTTATGCAAACAGACCATATTAAAACAATTGTTTGTGGCATTGTGAGGCAAAGGCTGAAATAATTAATTAACAAACAATCAATCATCAAACAGATTTACCTGTTGATCAAACTTACCTGTAGAAAACCCCACAGCACCAGGAAATGTACATTGCATTACACTCCAGCACAGAGCAACAGGACAAATTGTAAAAAAAACTAAACACTTAGAGGTGGCAATGGAAAATCAATTTATTATATTCCTTTACAGTACATACAGTCTAAAACAGTGAATAATGTATTAGAGTTGCTACATGAAGGGATTTTTCTGAGTGCAGCTACCTAACTTTCACTTAATAATCGAATACAGTAGCACTGATGTGGCATGCTGGAACTGAAACCCGTCCTGCTGGGCTGCTTCAGGCCTTCCAGTGTGAGTATTGAGGCCTACACAGTTGGAATAGGCCTAGTGTTACTGAATGGGCCTATTGTTACTAAAGGGGCCTGGGGATGGTATGGGAGGGAATTGGAATGTCTTGAGTGGCATATTCTGTTCTGTTGTTATCATATAACATATAGCCTACACATATACGTATATTCACACATACACTTGCATTGACACATGCATATATCTCACGCAAACCAAACCGGGGTTGATCTAATTATTTTGGGGTTGGATCAGGCCTGGTGACCGGGAGTCATTCTTAGGATTAATTATGGTTTCTCCTGTGTTTTTACAATCTCCACTGTTTTATTAATCTCACTTGTTTTCCACTGTCTTATAAATGTTTGGGAAGCAAGGCGTCACTGCTTCAAGGCCATGACAGCAAGGCCATGACAGCTAACTCATGGTCTGATAGCAGGCACCTTGCTATCGGGAAGGGTAGAGAGGGGCACCTTGATGAGGCAATCAGCAGGCAGCACTGCCCAGGAAGGGCAACAATTGGTGGCCATGTTCTATGGGTGTGACCTCACATATTGCGTTTCAGCCAATTGTTGTCCATCAATATACTTTTGTTGCCCAATTTTTGTTTTGTTGCCTTCCTCTGTCCCACATTATAAGCACATTTCAGTGGGTTTTGAGGAATTAAGTTTCTCACTAACTGACATAATCCACATGTAGTTAGACCCAAATTATGAAAAAAGTTAATCAGAAGCTTCAAAGATTAACCACTAGGTGTCACAAATGCTCTTTCTACATATAATCACACGTTGATACTAAATGAGATGGAGGTGGAAAATATGCTTCTTTTACACCGAATTCACATTGAAAAATAGTTATATAATAATTATTCTCAATGTAGTTGTGCTCACTTAATGAACGAAAGTGGCACAGCTCAGCTGCATCATAAAGACGTGCTAATATGAATATTCTCTCAAAATGTACAGGGAAGAAAGACAATAATTCAATTCATGAGGTGAAATTGAATCGGGAAAATTAATTATGATTCAATAATGAGAAATAATGGCAATTATTAGACTCAGTAATGAGAATTAATGGCAAGAATGCAACCTGCATGTCTGTGTAGGATTTCACAAATATTGTCCATTTAAAGCAGGTGCATTTTGGGAAGAATGTGGTCTGAAAGAACTTGAATGAAAACTTCCATCATTCTGTACCTCTGAAAAGCATCAGACAGCAGGCCTGCTGACTACAGTTTTGGCTGGTAAATAAAATAAGTTGGTGCATTGAAGTGGAAGCACGATCTAGCAGTGGTGCAGTGGAAGTGTGCTGGGCCCACTGTCCTGAGGTGGGTGGATTGAAACCATCCCCTGCTAAGGTGAATTTTTTCAGTAAATGCAAGCTGGAAAGCCAGAAATATGGAAAGCTTTAAAAATGTGACATGAACTCCCATTTGTATGCATAGTAAAGACAGACTGCTTTTGCATGTCAGCAGGGTAATATAGTGCATAAGGATCTTTACATTATTGCTTTCCCCAAGCTTTTCTAGCCATAGTAATATATGCTAAGATAAGTTTTAAGTTATTTTAAAAACATACAAAAAATATTATAAATCTTTAAATATTATTTCAAATGTAAAATTTTAGATAATATTGAAATGGTGTACAAAATGTGGACATGCTCAAAGTTTGCATGAAATACATGAGCATGTGCATATTGTAGTTCATTTTTGTTGCTGCTAACTTTTATATATGATCTTCAGCTACATTCATTGGAATTATGTTTGTCTTTCATTGCTGACCAATGCATGTTTTCCATAGCTAATGAAACTGGCAAAACTAAACACATTTCAAGATGGTATAATATATTATTCCAATTATAACATAAAAGGGTTATTGGAAAATAAAAGATAAAAACTGAAAAAAAATTCAGAAGTATATTTTGAGCTATTTCAGCTTGTCAGGAAGCATCTTCCTGAGCTTCAAACGTTTTTCTGTCTCAGCATATTGACCTTGGTACTTGTGCTCTCCAGGTTCAAGTTTAGCTTCCAATAAGCACTACGCTACATTTAATTACATCACAAATACTTCAACTGACAGACACAAAAAAACAGCACTGAAAAATTTGCAATAGGTCCATATATCCTTTTTATTTGCAATTGTTACATTCAACATAACTACATTTTATGTCCCCAGACAATTGAGAAAACAAAATATACAATGTATGAAATAGCCTTTCACACATCCTCAAACATACAACATTTTACTTTGGCTTAGCGTTGTTTACAAGACAAACATCATGGCTTGCTGATGATTTACTTGAATTAAAAGTAACATTTCACAGGGACAATGACACTGGAGTCCAAGCTCCAAACATACATACAGAATATTCAAATAAGCACAACTCTTGTGATACAACTTAGAAAACTTGAATCCTCAGGTGTTGGCATGCGGATTGGTTTGTGTGTGAAACAACAGTCGGATTCGAGACTTATCAGATCCAAGATCACACATCCCACATCCTCTCCATCTTCTTCACCTCCAGACATTCTGTGCCTCACGTTACAGTGCCTTTGGTGCTGTTTCATCAATGCATCACTGGATCTGCCATTTTCTCCAGAGGTGCAGAAT
The DNA here is from genome assembly GCA_022702515.1 of Ilyophis sp. 1 JC-2022. NCBI lineage: Eukaryota > Metazoa > Chordata > Actinopteri > Anguilliformes > Synaphobranchidae > Ilyophis > Ilyophis sp. 1 JC-2022. The sequence goes on along the minus strand of CM040405.1, from coordinate 51,176,870 downwards.
TTTGAAAATAAACTGCCATTTAGACAGACGTGCATGTGGACATTGTCTTATTGCCTCTGGCCACCAAAAAAAAAAAATTTGTCCAAACTTTTGTGCAAAACAGCATGATAAAACAGGCTCTTCCTGTTGGTCAATGCCTCTGGATTAGAAGCAAAGAGAAAAGGGGAAGGTGTTGTGTTACAATGGGGAAGTAGGGCACTTCAGGGAAAACCTCATAAAGGGCAGACAGCTGTCTCCCTGTTCCTTTTCCCCCGTCCGCTTTGGGAATGTGCCCATCCTCAGATCTTTCTGGCAGCGTTCTTCTCCGAGCTCTGGAAAGAACTGACCTCCCAGCGTCGGAAGGTGCTCCCTTTCAGGTCTGCCCGGCGCTTGGTGATGCGGCAGATCTTCCTCAAAACGGCCCTGCGCAGAAGGATGTAGACCCACGGGTCTAGGATCTGGTTCCATGAGGCCAGCCGAACGCCTATCACCATCAGAGTTTTGTAGGTCGCCAAGTCTTCCCCAATGGAGCTGCTGAAGGAGCGTGTCACCGACATCAGGCCAAAGATCTGGAAACCAGAGACACTCCCCTGGTCATCCTTCTCTCAGTAGCACCCAATCACTGTACACTAACATTACAATTAGTATTGTTGTTATTGATGTTTTTCCTGAAATGCAATGAACTACAGTTCTGTTCCTCTAAAAAAAAAGTATGAATGAATGCCAGACTTAAAAAAAATTTTTTAAAGAATAAACATCATATAAAAACAACATATTCTCAAGATGATGGAAGTACGTCTATTATTTAAAAATAATATTAAAAGATGTAAAAGACAAGCTATTTCAGTTTTGTTCCCAATAAATGTGTATGTGAGAACAGACTATTTTTGTAATATGATCCAGTTAATTACGGAGGTAAGACAATGACTTGAGTAATACATTCCAGTTGACAAAACATAATTTGCTTAATTATCAGAATCTTATTGGGAGGCTTGAGGCTTTATTCAAAAGGAATAAGTTATGTTTTTATGCTTGCATACTTTGTCTAAAACTGTAAAATCACAGTTTAAGCATAAGCAGATGGTGTAATTCACACTTGGGTGCTATGTTTTATCTTGACATTCCATCATATTTGCTAAATATTAAAGATCACCATAGTGGACAAACTAACCAACACTGACCTTACATTTTACATTATAAGGGTTTGATTTACTGAGACCTTTGTATATTAACTAAAATATACAGCAAGCAAGTATGCAATAACCTATTAGCATAAGCAAAACCAATAACATGACCAATGATTGGCCATGGTATTTGTTTTGCACCAATCATTGGTTGTCTTATTAGTTTTGAGTGTGCAAAAAGGTTTTGCACCTGCTAAAGGTCTTAGTAAATCATGCCTTTAATGTAAGATGATGGTATTGAAATCACGTTACTGTCATCTTAGTTGCAAATCTTATTCTGAAAAAACCAAATGGCAAAGAATGTTTGCAAAACAGAATTTCTGCAAGCCATGCCCATGCAGATCCTCTTTCAGAGCTGAAATGAAGAAGTGCTACAAAATTTCTTAAAGGTTGTTTTTGAGAAACTGAGCTGAGGCAATCATTCTCAGAGTTTTAGTATCGATGTTATGAGACATACCACCCCTGTACACAAAGCAGAAGTACAGATTTGGTATACTGTGTTTTACTAGACTGACATAAGTAACATGCCTGAAAATCGTAATGGAAGGTTACGAATATCCAGGATGGAATCTTGAGTGATTGTAAGTCTTCTACTCACCAGCAGGGGGCTCCAGCAGATGCAAGAGGTGACCATGATGCCCACTAGCTGAACCACCATCTCAATGTCATGGGACTTGGCTGAGCTGTGGTTGCAAGACCTTTTGCGCATCCTCGCCAGCACGAGCGTGACTCCGCTGATGGTGTTGCACACAAGCGCAATGGCCAGGGAGGCCAGGCCCAGCCCTGAGAATAGCAGCACAAAGGCCACGTCTGTCTGCTTAGTGTCCTCCAGCACTTTAATGAAGCACCAGGTGCCAGGGAACTGGTAGGTGTAGGCGCCCAGCTGGAAGCAGGGCAGCAGGGCCACGCTGAGGGCCGCCAGCCAGATGGAGGAGAGGCAGAGCTTAGTCCGGGTGGTGGTGACCAAGGAGGCATGGAGGAGGGGCTGCGTCACCCCCAGGCACCGCTCGACCGCCATGGCGCAGCCCAGGAAAAGCGGGCACAGGCCGAAAAACACCATGCTGCCACCCAGGAACTGGCAGAGCGGGTCGGCCGGGCCGTACGGCGTGGGGACCGCTCCGGAGAGGTAGAGCCGCAGCACGAGGGTGCCGGGGATGACGTGCCCCGCAAAGTCCGTCACCACCAGGGAGCTGGCGAACAGGAGGAAGGTGGCCTTCGAGCGCCGGCGCAGATGGGCATAGGCCTTTGCCAGGATGACCAGAGCCACGATGTTAAAGAGGATGCCCAGAGTCATGGACAGTCCGGCCACAACGGGGCCCCCGGGGGAGGTTTGGTTGCCCCGTTGGGACACAGCTGCCACTACTGCCAGCCCCTGGCTCTGGTTGGAAAGGGGGTCGAGGGGACTGATAGGGGCGGGGCCCAGGCCTGGGCCGGACGAATTGGTGTGATGCATGGAAAACATCATAGGGTTTCATAGGCCAGACATCCTGACGCAGAGGGCGGATACTGAAGAGAGAGGGAACAAATGTAATCAATACAAGGAGAAAAATAACGCAATTTCCTCAGACAGCATATCACCTATGATGATAGCCGCAGTGTGCATTAACTCAAATCCACTTTGCATGGTTCTACAAAGCATGTATGCCATAATATTTTATGCCTTCTACACTGGCCCATTCAATTATATGGCTGTCTTCACTGAATTATGTATTTAATAAGACAGACTTCGTCAGCATAAAATTTCTGCTGAAGAATTATGCTGATGAAAATAACCCAAACTTCAGAGATATCACCTGAACGCCGAAGATCTATTATATTCAGTTTCCACCGCATGGTTTATCAGAATCTACAGTATTTCTGTGTTTCCAAAATAAAAGGCAGAGCTAGCATTCACCGATAGCTCTTCACAGCACGAATGCCGACAGATGGGCAGGATAAGGCAGGTTAAAACAGTTAATGTCCACAAGCAAAGTGCTATAGCACACATTCCATAAAATTCACTCAGCAAAGCTGGGCCTTAAGGCCAATTGGGGTGCTGTTTCAAGACACAGGAACCACACAATCTACATGCTGGATTGGCATAATGGGTTTGTAAACACCTGATAAAAATACTTCAATGTGGGTCAAGAACAGGTTACTTTTCAAACCCCATAATTCTTTTAGACTCATTGGGTGGGGGATAATTCCAAAAGACGTACGGGGTGTATAGTGACTGTGTGCCATTCATGCAGGAGACTCCATGCGTACATTGTGAATTTACCTGAACGTCTGAGCATAAAATCTATTTAAGAATATAGATATCCCCAAGAGTGAACATTTCTGCTTGAAAATTCTGCACTGTCAGTGGTCCATGCTTTCTGGTAAGAAGAATACCCCCAACTTTAGAAAATGTCATCCATTTAGCAGTGACTAAATAACTTTATACAGGCAAGCCAGAAAGTCTGCACACCCCTTTCACCTTCTCCACGTTTTATTACGTTACAGACTTATACTACAATAGATTGAGTTAATTTTTTTGCCTCAAACATCTACACACAATAGCCAATAATGACGAAGCTAAAACAGGTTTTTAGAAAATATGCAATTTTATTTTACTGACAAAAATAGGTTATTTAGGGGTTACATATCTGTACACACCCTTAGCCTAATACTTGGTTGCTGCACCTTTGGCAGCAATTACAGCTTCAAGGGGTCTTGGGAAAAAAGCTACGAGCTTGGCACACTTGTTTCTGGACATTTTTGCCCATTCCTCTTGGCATATCCTTGCAGGCACGTGCAGAGGATGTTAGAGGGGCAGGGGCCCAACTTCATAAAAGGGCACGCCGGCGATTTTTGCAAATAATTAAATAAATATATGCTTGGAATTAAGGGACATTAAAATGTATGTATTCAGGGTTTTTCCTGGCAGAGAATATGGTTTCTGGCAGTACGTAGGCTATGCGAACGCACGCAGCAAATTTCTGTTCCATAAATTTGACCGTAAATACAGTTTTTGGAGTATATATGTCGGCTATGGTTGTAAAGTACCAGTAGGGTTGTGTTCAGGAGTTAGGTTTTAGAAATCAAAGATAATTGAATATTATACCAATTATGATATTTTGATAGCGCACAAATAGAAAAATAAATAAAGAACACTCAAACACTGACTGGGAAGAAACAGAATTGTGGGTCTTATATACACATAGGAAAGGGAGGGGTAACAAACGACTTGAGGTTAACACATTCGGTAAACAATAATTCAATCACGAGAACATAACGAAAACATGGAAGGGACTCGGAAACATGCATAACAAACAATGGGCTCGAATATGAGCGGAGTGTGCTCAGTAATCAAGAGAGGTGAAGTCTAAGTACAAACAGCTGGAGCGAATTACAAAGATAGCTCAGGAGCAGTTAGAAATGCGAGTAACAAAGATAAAGCGGAGAAGCTGGTTAAATGTTAGTATCTAACTATAAGACAGACAGTTAGTTGTTAGTATACATTTATGTTAATTGGTTTGAGTAAAGTGCACGTAACCAATAAAGCACCCGAGTGATTGTTACCGCGAGTTAGTAATATACACAATTATACACGGGAAGGAAATCAGAAAGTAGCAGAAAACTAAACTTCGGAAATACAGCGTTAACCCACGAAAACTCCCGAAGTCACCCGAATAGTGCATGCACGAGACTGGGTAAACAAACACACAGATGAGACTCGGACAACCCACGAACAGAGGGGAATGCAATGATGAAATTAAAAATTATAAATCCAGAATAAATATCAAATAATAATACAAACAGATGTACAGAACATAACAGGTAGCCTAATTCAAAATTGGAGCGTGTTCCATCCAACTCGCTGCGTACGCTATGTCTTTCTACTGAGTCGCCTCAAAGATTTAGGTTGCACTCTGCCACAGAATAGCTGAGCCTCATTTCTATAGTCTATGGTTCTGCTTCGTCTACTCGTCTCCTAGTACTGAAATCTTGAAGGCGACTAGTACAGTATACATCGCCATCCGCTAGCCGAAAGACCATATTGCACCCAAAAAATGAAATTCATTTGGATATGAATTCATTTGCGGTTTTCTCAATTATTGTCATTTTGGCGGTCGCGATTTCCCTTTGGCGGTCCGTGAAATAATTTATTTAAAACAAGCCCATGACTGAGGTTGGTTCAAACACTGCTACATGACAGTTAATTAATGATACACGCAAATAAATTAAGTGTATTTCAATGAATTATTCTCACATGTAACGTATTACATTAGCTAACTAGCTATCGAGACAATAAGACAACATTAAAACTGCTGTGGTGAGGTGGGACCGTTCTTTTAAGTTCAGTGAATGGGACACAAGAACTCGACCATATTCCACTGATTCCCACATTACTAGCAAAAGGTATCAACGCTAACGATAGCTAGTTGGCACATTTTGAGCTGCCAAATAGTGTCAAGCCATTTCTAAAGGGCATTAATATCAATATAAAACGAAAATTAACAGTATATTTATACTTTGTTTGGCCACATACCTGATGTCTGTCTCAAAGTAACTCATCACACTGACTGACTCACGACTGTCGAGTGCCTATGCATGCGTATGCGTGCGTGCGTTCTTTCACCATAGAAAGGCTCGGTGCCCACACAGTGCTCGCAGCTGCGGCGGAAACCAAGAGGGAGGGTAGAGGTAGAGGGCATCGCCGGGGAGCACCACTCTCCCGACCTGATATTTTGATTCAATCAATATATCTGTTCGGCAGGGCAGGCTGTGCGCAAACATGAATTTATTTATTTATTTAAAATATATATATATTTTTTTATTTTTTTTTATTTTACTGAAAAAGGGCACTTCTCTATAGCAGGCCAAACGGCAGGTGCTCAAGCCCCCTTTGAGGTCTATGTGTGCACGTGCCTGTATCCTTGCAAGCTCCATCAGGTTGGATGGGGAGCATCGGTACACAGCCATTTTCAGCTCTTTCCACAGATGTTCAATTGGATTCAGGTCTGGGCTCTGGCTGGGCCACTCAAGGACATGCAGACTTTCTCCGAAGCCACTCCTTTGTTCTCTTGGCTGTGTGCTTCGGGTCGTTGTCATGTCAGTCTGAGGTCCATAGCGCTCTGGAGCAGGTTTTCTTCAAGGATCTTGGTGTACTTAGCTGCATTCATCTTTCCCTCTATCAGGACTAGTCGCCCCGTTCCCGCTGCTGAAAAACATCCCCACATCATGATGCTGCCACCGCCATGCTTCATTGTAGGGATGGTATTAGCCAGGTGATGAGCGGTGCCTGGTTTCCTCCAGACGTGACGCTTGGTATTCAGGCCAAAAAGTTCAATTTTGGTTTCATCAGACCAGAGAATCTTGATTCTTATGGTTTGAGAGTCCTCTAGGTGCCTTTTGGAAAACTCCAAGCGGGCTGTGATGTGCCTTTTACTAAGGAGGGGCTTCCGTCTAGCCACTCTACCATAAAGGCCTGATTGGTGGAGTGCTGCCTGGATGGTTGATGTTCTGAAAGGTTCTCCCATCTCCACAAGGATACGCTGGAGCTCTGTCAGAGTGACCCTCGGGTTCCTGCTCACCTCCCTGGCCAAGTGTGGCCACTGTGCTCTTTGGGACCTGTAAAGCTGCAGAGATTTTTCCGTACCCTTCTCCAGATCTATGCCTTGACACAATCCTGTTTCTGAGGTCTGCAGATAATTCCTTTGACTCCATGGCTTGGAGTTTGCTCTGACATGCACTGTCAACTGTGGGACCTTATATAGGCAGGTGTTGGCAATCCTCAATCATGTCCAATCAATTGAATTTATCACAGGTGGACTCCAATTAAGTTGTAGAAACATCTCAAGCAGTATCAGTGGAAACAAAATGCACCTCAGCTCACTTTTGGGTGTGCACACTTGTGTACATATAATATTTAACATTTAGATTTTTAATAAATTAGCTGTTTTCACTGTCATTATGGGCTATTTTGTGTAGAATTTTTAGACAAAAAATAAACTCAATCTATTGTAGAATATGTCTGTAACGTAATAAAATGTGGAGAAGGTGAAAGGGGTGTGCAGACTTTCCGGCTTGACTGTAAATGGTGTTTACAGGATCACTCAGAGCACAACAGGTGCTGGAACAATTTGTCTAACTGTGTGATTATTTAAACAAGACTAATGAGCATTAGTTATTTGCCAAAGCATTTAAAAAATATCTTAAGCTAATATTATCCCGCCAAAGAAAATGGTTAAGGCAAACATAACATACTCTGTACAATTCTGTAGGCAAGAGTAGGCATTAGGCATAAAACATTTTGTTATACCAGCAAGCTTGAAGTGAAGGGCTATATTTAACCATACCTGGCCAACTGAGACGCCTGCTACAGGTACTAGCATTTGGCATGAGATAGGCGTTTGATACAATATTGCATGAATATGACTGTAGAACATGGAGTACTACTCTATAAGAAGTTTGCAGGCATACATTAATCATATACTGTCTTTCACCTTACCTTAAAAGTTTTCCATGTAATTCAATGTTTGATGAACAATGACGTAGCTTGTTGTTTAGTGTTAAACAAACACTGTTATTTAGCATTATGTTGGTTTTCAAGACCATTGTTGGGCTTTATTTGGATTGTAATATGATTTATGCGTTACTTTTAAGGATTGCATTTTGGGCCTTGGTTTTTGCCATTTTTTTGGCACTGTTTTTTTGGTTTTGAGTTATTTTTAAGTTAATACTTATTAAATTCCAGAGATTATGTATTATAATAATAATAATTATTATTATTACTATTATTATTATTATTGTTATTATTACTATGTATAGGCAAAAAGTTCCAAAAGTTCAAAGGTCAACTTCACTGTGACATCAGTGAAGACAGCATGTTTCTCACTGTAAATTATTCACTGGAATCATAAATGTCAATATAGTGATAACTTCCATTTTGCCAATAAATATACGTCACACTTTTAAAATTTAATTCCTTCAGTCTTCACTACATATATTTTATGAGTCTGGACAGACATGGATGTAAACTGCAACTTGACTTGTTGGCGGAGGCATACAACCGCAAGGCGGTTATCTCTAATTATTATTATTATACCCAAACGAGACGAGTACAAAATTATATCACTGAAATTCAGTAGGTTATCTATAATTTTGACTTTCCTGGATGCACTTAATTGCTAAAACTATTGGAATATATAGGCTACTGCATAGGCAATTTATAAAGAAAGACATAAATAAATTACGTGTGATACTTCAAATAAAAATTACAACAGCTCAGTCAGTGGGCATAAATTAATTTGAATAGAGACCATCTGAAGAATACCTCCGACTATCATTGACTATCACTTTGGCATTAAGACACTAAACACGATATTGACAAATTGACAAAGTATGAAGTGTATTGTAGTCTAAAGAATAACATAATAAAGTAATTTAAAGAAAAAATCGCTAAACACTGCCAGGAGTTACTTTAGGCTACAAGCAAGGTAGCTCGCAACCGATATAAGAATGAGAACAAGAGTTTTGAGAACAGAGATTTGCCTACCGTGTGCGATAAAGAATCCTCGAAGACAAATTCAGTGTCCATTATTTGACACTAAATATTAAAAGGAATGAAGGATGCCACTTTCTCAACAACTTCCGGGACATTAACATGAATCCAGATCATATTCCGAAATTATAAACTCGTTTGAAATAAATTAGTTTGCCATAGATTTCCACCGCGAACTGTCGATATAAAAAAGGTTTTTTCTTTGAGTGACATATTTAACTTGAAGACGTCAGCAAAAAGTGAAAATTGGCAAGCCTTCATGCAGCAAGTAAAATTAAAACAGAAAACATTTTAAATAATTCCATTCCTTGGTCCGTCACTCGTCTGGGTTGTCAAAGTCAAAGGTTTTTTTTTATTTTTTTTAAGAGGGTGAGAAATTGTGTGTCTCAGCTCCGCGCCTCTCGAGCTGTTCTGAAAAGTAATGTGTAATCCAAGACCAATTGCCGATTTATATTATTTGCCTCTTTAAACCTAGCCCCTAGGCGGCTCTGTGAGTCAAGAACACGCTCAGCTCAAGCTGATACACGTATGGAGCCCCGCAAAGCTCAATTGTGCTTCACAAGAATGCAGTCCAACGTTCGCTTCAGTTCATCAGCGACACGTGCCCAGAATGTGAGACTACGCTGATCATTAATGGAATGATGACTCTGCGGTGTCGTTCTCGTGTAGTAGCAAAATACAACCATGGCGAAATGGCAAAAATACAACCATTATACACGGCAAGCTCTGATGGGAACCCACTTCCCTCTATGAAGCTATTTTCTTTATTTATCAGTAGGCTATGTGTTGTACAGTATGACAGTAGGGTAAACACAACAGGATATGCTTTACACGACTATCAAAACTGTATTGTATTAATTTATCACCAGCATTGTGATGCAGTAGATAATACATTTCAGGTTTGGCTTTGATTACATGACAATTATGCACTGACAGAAAGAAAGTTTGAGCCCACTGTGTGTCAATCTACAGACCCCCAAAAAAGCACCTCTTGAGCTTTGAAAGAATAGTTAGGGTTAAAGCTATTAATGACAAGATGACTCTGCAAAAATACAAAAACAATGGCAAACATGCATTTTTTGACCTATCTTCTGTTTCATTCTTTCTGAAGTGACACCATGAAACTAAATTCTGTATTGTGCCGTTTATTTATGGGAGACTCCAGAGTATTATAAAACATCCCTGTTTGCCATTCCACAGCATGATACAGAGCACGCTTTTCCGTTTCCCTGTTTGGCCTTGCGGAGAATGAGAAAGAGCAAAACTGACCTGGCTCACAGAGAGCAGGTAGCATAAATGAGAACGTATAGGCTACAGTAGCCTATGTGTGTGAACTGAGGAATATCTGATTCAAGTAAATTCAATGCAGCCAAGCAGAGGCTTTGTAAAACTGTCTATGCATTTTTAATGTTTAGGCTAGCTATAGCGTATGCTTCATGTTGGTTATAACACTAACGCATCAGACCAGCTGCACTGCATTCCTGTGGCATCTTGGCCCTTGGCCAAATTGAGTCTTTGTATCTGAGCAGACATGTCTTTGTCAGAGATAGCAGACTCTCAGGTAACTGAAACCAGCCAGAAACATCTTTTAAAACAATTCATTGTCACTAAAGATTATAATAAAGTTCATACAAAACAAAAAAAGAAAATAAACTGCTTTGTGTCATCTCCTCCCTAAATGTACGTGGAAATGCGTAATTGAACGTGTGCAAGTGTAGACCTCCGAGATGTTGACTTCCCCATAGACATTAAACTTCACTACTATTCAATTTGTCAAGATAGCAATTTAAGCAACCAAATTATGTCTTAGTATCCTATTATAGTCAATGCTATCTTAGCAAAGGTGTACAATTTAGGTCAGATATCACACTCAGGCCAGGTAATGCAGACTCAAAGGCACCATCTGAAAGACATTAACCAAGAAAACTTTTTTTTTTTTAAACGAATGAAACTCAATCAAATCAAAACAAATAATGAAGCTAACTCAATTAAAAAAAGTGAAGCTTACTACATTTATTTTTTAAGTAACGACTTCAAATTCAAAACAGAGTAGGGAATGTAAATCCACCTGATGAATCAGTGATGAGCATCTGTCCGCCATCTACATTATCTTCTTACACACATGCTGACAATAGAAGCCGTCACAGTTTGTTGTGCAACAATGCTAATCTACACCCAGGTTAAATCTCTCCTGTAATGGAGTTGGACAGCAGGCTGTGTGTGTGAGGGGCCGCAGGGACATCTTTACACAAACTACAACCAAATGGGAAAGGCAATCAGAGGAACTGTAATGCAGAATTGTGTTTAAAACTTCCCCATTGTGCTTTTCCCATGATGTGTAAATTATGTTTTGTTAAGAACTTGCAAAGACAAACAACCTCTGATCCATACCTCTATCCAAACCAGGATAAGGGGCCAACATTGTTGACATTAACTTAAAAATTTTGTCTCTGGAAAATGTATTGTATTTTATTTCCATATTATATATACCCTATATGCTGTATGTATTGTCTTCACACTGGGCTGAATCTTAAAGGGTTGTGATGCTAGTTTGGATTTAAGATTTCACCACATTTATTTTGCAAGATATTGTTTGATTATTCATTCTGAGCCTTAGTGCATATGAGACAGCAAGGTGGAGATGTGGTTCATTGTTTTTGTTTTCAAATTAGTAGAGAATCAAATTTTATTAATTAATTTCTATTAGTTTATTTGACAGGGACAATGCACATTAATAACATCACTGTGAATGTGCTAGAGTTAGTCAGAAAGGCTAGTTTCTGTAGTCTGTACAGGTGCAGGTAGTACTGTGCAGGTAGTTAAAAACAAACACTATAAATAAAATACATAACAGACATGGCATGCATGGATAGACAATACAAAAAAATTATAATAATTTAGCATACAACAGATAAAAGATAAAGAGGAGACGTGTACTATCTACATGTATCAGGAATGACAAACAACAAACAACAGAGCTTTCGTGATTGCATCGTTGATTGTTGAGTAAACGACTGCAGAGACATCAACGAGTAATGATCTCAACTGTGTGTAGAAAGGACAGTAAGCGGAGCAGTTTCTTATGAATTCTGGTGTATTGTTCCATTCCTGGGAGCTGTAACTGAGAACGTTGATTTATTGAAGATGTCTGAATGGTACAAGATGGTCTCCTCTTACGGTGGCTCTGGCGATTCAACTAGAATGTGAACGCTGGTTGAGGAAGGTGCTGAGTGAGAAAGGTGCTGAGCGAAGAAGGGGCCAGAGAATTGCAAATTTGATCATGTTTTCCCGGCTCAAGAGGTTGTGTTTTCTTAAAATATTGCAGTGGTGGCTTCCTGTCCAGTGTCTTTATTGTTTGTTTCTACAGTGATTCTATGGGCTTGAGAGTGGATCTGGGTCTGGTGTGTTGTTTGCATTTTTAGAAAAGAACACGCCAACTGTTTTGGAGCTATTTAGGCAAGCAGCATGAACCATGGCAGCAGTGAGTATGGTCCCTGGGACTCTTTGAGAGCCTAAACCATGAAAGAACCCATCCCATAAATATTCTTGGCTCTCGACATCGTCAGTGAACTGATTATCTGAAGCACTATTTTAGTCTAAAGGTTGGCTCTGCAACATTCACTGTCACAGGATAAAAGTTACTACCAGAGAAGATCTGTGCAAGTGCCACAACAGAGTCGATGAAGTATAGCCGTTGAAGGCTTCTGCTATTTTAGCTTTTTAAGCTGTTCCCACGTTGGGGTATGCAGTGTATGACCGTTCCATGGTTTTGTCCTCTGCCCAATGACACCAATGTGTAAAACAATAGGCGTTTGCCAGGTCAGATATGTAATATTTCCCAAGGGGCACTTAAATGAAGGTTACATGGAAACTCTGTAAACAACAACTGTACACGTGTTAACAGGCGGAACATGATTGTTTTATACACGGGAAACCACTTTGAGAATGCTGTTGTGGGGCATTGCTGGGAAACGTATCTGACAATAAATGGATTGGTACTCTGGCTGACTATCAAAACCATTCTGCAAATGCACGGTGCACTTATGAGATTTGGTTTGAATAAACGTTTTTAGAAAAAGAAAACAAAATGAGCAACTATATTTCCACCTATGTGATGAAGTTGAGCTTTCCTTGTGGCCATTTGCATTAGTGATTTGACAAATGCATAGTATCATGCAACCGGTATGCTGTATTCCAATATTAAAAGGAATAACCTCAAAGTGAATGAACAAAGGTTTTACAGTTGGATTTCAAACGATTTACCAATTCCAGGAAAGGATCAATAGTGGGTTGGGTTTATTACTGTAACATGAAAGAGCCAATTGGAGCTGTTGGTTTCGGAGAGATATGCCTGACCATTAAAAAGGAATGTGGCAAACATGTACGTCCACGGTTAACTGATGCAGCCTGGTCAGTCTTGTAAGGACATAGACACCTGGCGTTCAGTGTTGTATTTATACAGCTGAAACAACAGCAAGTGAATCACAACAGGTATGAAATAAAAGAATAGAGGAAACCTATAAACTATAACAACAATTAAAGATGAGACCCGTAGTGCAGTCTGGAGGGCGGCTGAATCTTGAGCCATATGTGAGTCCCCCCGAGTGGGTGGGGTTCTTCCCCTGCTTCGGCACCTTCTCGGCTCTTCCCTTCTAAGCCCGATAAACCTTTTAGCAAATGTTCGACAAACGTTACGGCAGTCAAACAACCCCTCACACGTAAGCGTGAGACATACCATTTGGCAGAAAGCAGGGCATGTTTCCAAGCATCCTTCCGGTTTACAGAATCTGATAACATAGATAGGAATCATACGACGGCTACATCAGTGAAGAAAAATTTCCTGCCTTCCAACTGTATGAATTCTCAGATCTGACATCAAAGAAAGGGCCGCCCCTTTTTTATCTTACTGAGGTTGGATTCCAAAACCGGTCCAAGACAGAGACAGTATTTCCAGCTGCACTACATGGAGAGCAGAAGTCAAGCTCTTGGCCTATGAACACTTTTTCCACTCACTTGCCATTATGTGAAACCCATCCCTGGACTGCACCCTGTCCATAATGTGCTCTCAACAAGGTTGCCATTTGGCCCTCACATTAGCAGTGTCCTCCAACACCAAGTCTAGGGTTTTGAAATTCTTTCTCTCGACCGCAAACAGAATTGGGAAACTACCAGCTCTCTTCCTGCTGATAGTCAACCTGCTGTGTTCTGAATGTGAGCATGTCCCAACTAACGTACAGAGGAAGTGGTTTGAATGTGGGCAAAATGCTCATGCACAGTCCTCTGACACACCCTGTTCAGTCTGCTAACGGAGGAAGGCAACCATGATCAATGCTAACGCTAAATTAAATGTAGCCTGTTATTTGTTTATACTATGCCCCCATTTTGGCAAAGTATTTGCAACTGAGTACTATAAGTACTTATGTGTGTACTGTATACTGTGTGTGTAGATGTGCAATAGATCCTAAAATCTCATTGCAAAAATCTTTTCTTGCGAAACGCTATAGTGAGGCGACTGAAACCAAGGGAAACCACATTCTTTCTTGGCTTCTTTGAATATACAGGGCATGACTAGTCCTATTATACACATGAATATGCAGATCAGTGCTGCTAACACTGGAAGGTAATGTTTTTTCCTGGACCTGCAGAGCCCTGGCTGATAGGGCCCTTTTCTCTGGGGAAATCGTGGGGAAGCACAGACGGCCATACTTAATTTACCTCACAGATGGACGATTCCCCTTTTTCGCCTTCCACTAGGCATTCTAAATCAGATGGCACTCCAAGATCTCAATTCAAGGCGGGGAAATCAGACACAGGTGTTTATCATGGCCAGCCTTCTCCTTCCCCTCCGTTTCATTGAGTCACCATTCTGCCACGTCAGGGCTGAGTGATCGCATACATCAGTCGGGACAACACCAAGAAAAACCCATGAAAAATGTGTGTGAGCGGCTGAGGTAAATTGCTTTCATATATACGTTGCTTTTTATATATATATAAAACTATAAAACAGAAATAATCACGTGGATGTCCTAGGAAATCAATAACAACATCAACTCTGTACCAAAGGGCCACGCAATCAAATAAACCCACAGATATTGCCTGGTCATCACTCAAAAGTGAGATGGGTTGTCTAAGATTTACACAGGAATCGATAACGACAACAACTCCAAACCAATCTGCTGCACATATCATATACATCCACACATACAGGCTGACCATAATTCAGCCAGGAGCAAGCTAAGTTTATTAAACGAAAGCATTATCTAAGATGGATTCTCAACAGTTATACATTATAAATTGTTTCAAGGATATAACGTGTAAAAACTGTGGCTCGTTTGGTGCAAAAGATATAACTACTCAGCTCTGATAAAGGTCTTTATCTTTGTCAAGCCATAAATCAAAAACAAATAATTGCGCGTATAATTTCCCTATAGCCTCACTTATCCGTCTCCACTGTCTTACATAAATGAAGTAGTACCCATGTCTGGTTTGCTCATTAGTTCAGAGTTTATCCTGTTTTCTATAGATTGTTGCTGTAAGGACGGGTGGAAAGAGGGACTCAGTAGCAGGCAGGGAGTACAAAAAAACCGAAGTTTAATGATGAGGGCAACAGTACAAAAAACAGAGTCCAAAAAGTGGTTACAAAACAGGCAGAGGTCGGAACCGAGAAGGCACAGCAGAGGTACCAAAACAAAGTCCAAACTCAGGGTCGCAAGAACACAGGCAGAAGTCAAAACCAGGAAATCTCAAGGAAACAGAAAAACAAACAATGAGGAACTGAAAAGGAAAACAAATACAAAACTAACAGAAACTAGGAACAGATGACTCAGGGGAAAAAACAGATACTCGGAAAAAGGACTTGAAAACAAAGTGGCAAAGTGGCCCAAAAAAAAAAAGTTTAAAAAATAAATAAATAAATGAATAAAAATACAAATAATGTTGCTAACAATGGTGAGGAACTCATGAAGAATGACTGGGAAGACTGGGTTAAATACACAGAGGGAGACAAACATAATGGGAATAAGATGTGCAGAGGCGGAGAGGGAAGATAGCTCACAGGTGAGAACAATGAGGGTAACAAAGACCAATAAAGCAATAACGAGGGTAGTAGTAAGACACGGACTGGATATCACGTAAACACAATAATAAATCTACCCGGAGTTAACAGGTAATACGTGCACAGCTCGAAGGGGAGGAACGCGGAAGTGGACACGTGCAGAAAATGCGAAATCACAGATAGATAGAGTGGAATCTCGGGGAACACAAAACAAAAACAAACAGATGAGACTCGGACAACCCACGAACAGAGGGGAATGCAATGATATATGAAAAATAAATACATGAATGAAAATGAAAATAAAAATACAAAACAGACAGAACTCAGAACATAACAGTTGCAGCTTAGTGAAGGATAACATACACCCCCAAGTCCATCAACCACGTTTATTTCTTGAAAACTTGCAGGGAGGCAATTCTGTACCAATCTGATCTTATTGACATGCACAATCTTTCATGACTTGGGCAGACTCCCTGCCTGTTTTAATCTACTATAGCAAGCTGTATTAATCTAGTATAGCAAGCTATATTAATCTAGTATAGCAAGCTGTATTAATCTAGTATAGCAAGCTGTATTAATCTAGTATAGCAATACTATAGCAGAGTCCAAGCTGTTTGGTCTGGGTCATTATATATGGTGGCCATCCTCAATACACTTCAGAATGTCTGCTTTTTTATTTATCATTTGATTCTTGGACTTACGACCCACATACTAGGTTCCATGCTTCCCTGCAGTAAGAACAGGAATAGGAAGGTAAAACTAAATCTATCTTTATTCACACCATTTTAAAAGTGTAAAGTTTAAACAAAGACAGGAACTCTCCTGGGTGTTTCATAAATATGCTTAGATTATCTAATGTGTTTAATTAACATTTAATCACAAGCTCAGCACTTCACATGCAAGACTCAATTTCTATTTTTCTTTTTGGCAAGAAATGTTCCCTGAAAGACTAAAAAACAATGTCTGCAAATTTCCAAACCTAACAAACATGTTCAACAGGAATTACAAGAGAATCCCTTTTTGGCACGGATCCCGTTTTTTTTTTTAGCCCTAACCCATATCGGTGTGTACCCTTTCTTTGACCACCACAATCATCAGACCTTGAGCATTTCAGATATTAATTTGAATGTTTGCGGTCAGAATTCTGAAATGATGGCGATCCCCAGGTGCTGTGAAGCACTGGCTTTTGTTTTTATTAAATAAAATCAGAAATTCCCTCCTGCCTAAATAAGGTCAAATACCAATTCTAAATCCATCCCACCTCCATGCCTTATAACAGGTCTGCATTTGGTTAAAGGAAAGACATCTTCTAAAACTAGTGAGAGTATGAGGTCTGTACCATGCCCTTCCTTACCGCACTGTACCTCTATGTAAACAGTATGCAGAAACATATTCTGGGAGGTACCTTGATGTGTATTTAAAGTGCAATAAAGTCAACTTTTTAAGGGGAGACAGCCTAGGCAAAAAAATTATTTTAATAGATATCACTATGAAACTTTCCCAGTTTGTTATGTACATAACAACTAAGAAAAAATGTATTGCACGTTTTCTGAGATTTTATGTTTATATATGCAAAATAGGCGTTACCTAATTAAATATGCGCTAATTTGCATATATCGCCAGGAACAGAATCAGAACATTGGATGATGCCCAGATTCAAAATTTTTGTTTCATTATGTTGACACATAACACAATGAACTTTGTTCAGAAGGGATTGTGGCTATGTCTTTTTATCATCACATACATCAGGAAATACTGTCTACAGTCATAAAAAATCAATTTTCACCAGGTTTTTTGGTATAAAATGTACTATAAATCAGGCTATGAATGATATATCAACAAACCCCTCTGAACAAAGAAGCAGGGTATAGATAGGAAGAAATGTGGAAAGTATGGTGTGTGTAGGTGCTAGGGAAATGGATATTTCATCTCTTGGCGTGTAAGAAAAACACATAAAAACTCATTTTTGGGAAAACGCCCTCAAAGTTCTGTATTGTAAAATGCAATAGATTTTTATTTGAAACCGCTATTTACAAACACAATACCTAATCAAACCATTAGTAATAGACATCTCAAACACATAACTGATAACTGAATAACTGAACTGAACTCAGAACTGAACAGAACCACACACAGGCTACATACACAGTGTAGTAACAATAATCTAAACACACAACTGATAACTGCACTGAAACACAGCATGTATTGACTGAACAGAATCACTGTCTCTCTCTCTCTCTCTCTCTCTCTCACACACACACACACACACACACACACACACATACACACACACACTTGCAACCAGACAACTAATTGTGTGTTTTTGATATTTTATTGCCACTAGTTTGAAATAAGACATGTTAAGGAAGCAAAATATAAAAAAATCTCAAAATCGACCAAAAAAAAAGAAATGGCGTTTTCACCTAGGCTGTCTCGCCTTAACTTTTTAGACTTTGGCTTCGGCTTGAGTCATGAGTCCAGTTTTCTTGAAGCCCCGTCTGTAACCAAAGGCTGGTTCACCACATCCCCTAAAAATTTTAAAATGCACTACCCACCTCCACAGAGGGATAGCCAACGCGGTCTCTGGGACTGGGAAAAAAAGAGGGATGGAAGCTGAATGCTTTCAAGGAGAGAATAATCGACTGGGTTCAAGAGCCAGAAGACACTCTGCTTTCATTCACTGGGACCTTTTGGGAGTGGAGATTGGCACAGCAGCGCTGCGTGTTGATGGAGTTGGCTGTGTCAGTGGGGAGACATGGAGAGACTGGGCTCACATACTAAGAATTCAGACAGGGAGAGGAGATGGCTGGAGAACATAAAACTAAACAAAGTGTGGGAAATGAGAAGAAGAAGAACAACAAGAAGAAGTGAAGGGAGTAATGACACTGGACCGGCCAGAGCAATTCTAAGAAACAGCTGCATATGTGAGAAATCATTATTCATAATCCCAGGTCAGTCTGATTATTTTACCCTCATGTGTCTGGAATATTTCTGAAAGAATAACAACTTTTTTTTAACAACGTGGACCTGCAAAAACACCGGGGGTTTCTGCCATTTAAATGTAGACGTGACTAGCACAGTGTCCCTCTACCGCCCACCCTCATGTTCTCTGGACGTGAGTCCGTCCATCTGTGTAGAAAATGTAAATGCCTCTTTTGCATATATCAGACAGGCACCTTGAACGAAGTGGGGGTGTTTCTCTACTCACTCAGTGTACTTATGTTTTCTGTTAGAAGTAATTGCTTGGCGGGTACCAGTCACAGAAGAGAGGTCAGAGTGACAGAAGAAGGAGGAATGCTGAGAGGGGGCCAGCATTTATTTTGTGGTAGGAGACATTTTTCACTCGGCAGTGAACGTGTAATTTAGTGAAAATCGGGCTTCGGAAGACTGACTGTCATACATTTAAACTCTGTGCTGCATTGTGTCAGAATACATGTCAGTATATAAAAACCACAGTTCCCCAACATTGGCAGTTGACAGCAACCAAAAGTCTGAATATTCCAGTTGAAGCACGTGCATGTCTTTCTCATTCAGACACACACACACACACACACACGCACAGGGCAGATAAATTCTGATGACAAAAGCTAAAAAAAGACGGATCAAAATGCTGTACAACATTGATAGAGTATCCAAAAACCAAAGGTAGAGACGAACTTGACCCATGCTTTCTGAAGTCGCTGGTCTCACTGTCTCCCGCTGAGAATCGATTGGTTCCCCTCACAGGGTGTCCAGGGAATGGACGTAAATGCATTTCAGCGATGGCCTGCTCCTATATGAGCCCATGGAACCATCCCAGAAACAGACTGCCCTTGAGCAAGATACAGAAATCTAATAGGTCTGCATTGTGGCCGGCAGAAATGCCGCCGAATCTGCCCAAGCAGCTCTCGTTTCTCCCCACACCATGTACTGATACTCTACTGAAGGGCTGCTACAGCTCTCGTTTCTCCCCACACCATGTACTGAGACTCTACTGAAGGGCTGCTACAGAGAGCCTTTTTCCCCACACCATGTACTGATACTCTACTGAAGGGCTGCTACAGAGAGCCTTTCTCCCCACACCATGTACTGATACTCTACTGAAGGGCTGCTACAGAGAGCCTTTCTCCCCACACCATGTACTGATACTCTACTGAAGGGCTGCTACAGAGAGCCTTTCTCCCCACACCATGTACTGAGACTCTACTGAAGGGCTGCTACAGAGAGCCTTTCTCCCCACACCATGTACTGAGACTCTACTGAAGGGCTGCTACAGAGAGCCTTTTTCCCCACACCATGTACTGATACTCTACTGAAGGGCTGCTACAGAGAGCCTTTCTCCCCACACCATGTACTGAGACTCTACTGAAGGGCTGCTACAGAGAGCCTTTTTCCCCACACCATGTACTGAGACTCTACTGAAGGGCTGCTACAGAGAGCCTTTTTCCCCACACCATGTACTGATACTCTACTGAAGGGCTGCTACAGAGAGCCGTTTTCCCCACACCATGTACTGAGACTCTACTGAAGGGCTGCTACAGAGAGCCTTTTTCCCCACACCATGTACTGAGACTCTACTGAAGGGCTGCTACAGAGAGCCGTTTTCCCCACACCATGTACTGATACTCTACTGAAGGGCTGCTACAGAGAGCCTTTCTCCCCACACCATGTACTGAGACTCTACTGAAGGGCTACTACAGAGAGCCTTTCTCCCCACACCATGTACTGATACTCTACTGAAGGGCTGCTACAGAGAGCCTTTTTCCCCACACCATGTACTGAGACTCGACTGAAGGGCTGCTACAGAGAGCCGTTTTCCCCACACCATGTACTGATACTCTACTGAAGGGCTGCTACAGAGAGCCTTTCTCCCCACACCATGTACTGATACTCTACTGAAGGGCTGCTACAGAGAGCCGTTTTCCCCACACCATGTACTGATACTCTACTGAAGGGCTGCTACAGAGAGCCTTTCTCCCCACACCATGTACTGATACTCTACTGAAGGGCTGCTACAGAGAGCCTTTCTCCCCACACCATGTACTGATACTCTACTGAAGGGCTGCTACAGAGAGCCTTTCTCCCCACACCATGTACTGATACTCTACTGAAGGGCTGCTACAGAGACCCTTTCTCCCCACACCATGTACTGATACTCTACTGAAGGGCTGCTACAGAGAGCCTTTCTCCCCACACCATGTACTGAGACTCTACTGAAGGGCTGCTACAGAGAGCCTTTCTCCCCACACCATGTACTGAGACTCTACTGAAGGGCTGCTACAGAGAGCCTTTCTCCCCACACCATGTACTGATACTCTACTGAAGGGCTGCTACAGAGAGCCTTTTTCCCCACACCATGTACTGAGACTCGACTGAAGGGCTGCTACAGAGAGCCGTTTTCCCCACACCATGTACTGATACTCTACTGAAGGGCTGCTACAGAGAGCCTTTCTCCCCACACCATGTACTGATACTCTACTGAAGGGCTGCTACAGAGAGCCGTTTTCCCCACACCATGTACTGATACTCTACTGAAGGGCTGCTACAGAGAGCCTTTCTCCCCACACCATGTACTGATACTCTACTGAAGGGCTGCTACAGAGAGCCTTTCTCCCCACACCATGTACTGATACTCTACTGAAGGGCTGCTACAGAGAGCCTTTCTCCCCACACCATGTACTGATACTCTACTGAAGGGCTGCTACAGAGACCCTTTCTCCCCACACCATGTACTGATACTCTACTGAAGGGCTGCTACAGAGAGCCTTTCTCCCCACACCATGTACTGAGACTCTACTGAAGGGCTGCTACAGAGAGCCTTTCTCCCCACACCATGTACTGAGACTCTACTGAAGGGCTGCTACAGCTCTCCTTTCTCCCCACACCATGTACTGATACTCTACTGAAGGGCTGCTACAGAGAGCCTTTCTCCCCACACCATGTACTGATACTCTACTGAAGGGCTGCTACAGAGAGCCTTTCTCCCCACACCATGTACTGATACTCTACTGAAGGGCTGCTACAGAGAGCCTTTCTCCCCACACCATGTACTGATACTCTACTGAAGGGCTGCTACAGAGAGCCTTTTTCCCCACACCATGTACTGAGACTCTACTGAAGGGCTGCTACAGAGAGCCGTTTTCCCCACACCATGTATTGATACTCTACTGAAGGGCTGCTACAGAGAGCCTTTCTCCCCACACCATGTACTGATACTCTACTGAAGGGCTGCTACAGAGAGCCTTTCTCCCCACACCATGTACTGAGACTCTACTGAAGGGCTGCTACAGAGAGCCTTTCTCCCCACACCATGTACTGATACTCTACTGAAGGGCTGCTACAGAGAGCCTTTCTCCCCACACCATGTACTGATACTCTACTGAAGGGCTGCTACAGAGAGCCTTTCTCCCCACACCATGTACTGATACTCTACTGAAGGGCTGCTACAGAGAGCCTTTCTCCCCACACCATGTACTGATACTCTACTGAAGGGCTGCTACAGAGAGCCTTTCTCCCCACACCATGTACTGAGACTCTACTGAAGGGCTGCTACAGAGAGGCTCTGTCAGAGGGCCGCAACTCATCAAAAATACTGCCTTTTAGAAAAACCTGTTAGAAAAACCATCACACAGAAACTTCACAGACTCCACCATCTACCTGTTTTCATACTTTTTTATCCACTCTTTCCTTCTATTTTTAAGTGCCACACGTCCCACACTCTGATGTCATCGCTGTGTCATATGTACCCTCCTGCAAGGGTGCATGATGCCGGTGCAATTCTCCACATGCATTTGCATGTGAGCCAGCCATTATTTTCCATAATACAAGCTACACAGCATAAGACAGGACAGCCAACAACACGCGCAGAGAAGAGGAGCTTCAGTTGCTGATGACAGCTGGTGGTCAGTGGGTATATAACAGGTAGAAATTGAATTGTTTCCGCTTCTATAAGTGTATATGGCCTACATTACATTTACTATAGATGAGTCTTATTGACTAATATATGAGCCCATGAATGTTGTGAATTGTGAATGGTTGTGAGCACTATAAAAAAGGTCAATTACAGGATGGTACAAACATGGTTTTGAATTCTACCCATTGCCAACTCAAGGGCAGACCCCAGAGCCGAATACAATGCATTTCTCTCACCAACTTTGTTCAGGAGTCAGAGAAAAGTCCAGTTGCCGTTACTTGTGTTCAGAGAACTCACTGGCCAGCTTGATTTGAGATACAGTATGGCAACCCCATTATTCTTACACTCTTGGCACAACATGAGTGATTGCAACTTCTAGATATTTTACAGCAGACCTGAAATTGCAAGTCACTCATGTGCAGAGAAGCAAGGCTGCTGTGAATGTTAGATTAATATGTCAAAAAAGGCTAATGAGACATTAGAAGAGAGGAACAATGAATTGTGTTGCAAATGATGAGCATTCATGAAGGGAAATTACGAAAGGTCACCTGAATGGATCTTTACGGTAAGACCGCAACGCTGCCCGTCTCCGTCGTGCGCACGACCAGTATCCCCGGCATCTTCGCTGACGTTGGCGGGAACTAATATCGCCTTGCCATATATGTGACAAATGAACGTCCTATAGGGAGGCATAAAACACACAGCTGCAGTAATCAAACATGCCTGCAGCGCAGAGAGATTTATGCAGCGCAGAGCCAGGCCTTGGTTGAATCAGCAAGCGTTTAATCAATGACTAGCCCTCTTTCCCCATTCTGCACCCTCATGCATCACTGGCCACCTTCACACCCTCTCCTCCATTTCATCACCACACAGCTGTAATTATCTCTACTTTTTACCGCCGTACTTCTTTATTGCTTTAAAAGCCATTTATATTATTTATAATGGGGTGGTGTCTATCCATTTGTTTCTATCCATCACGCTCTCCACACTGTGTATGTATGTGGGGGTGGGGGGGGTTCAGAGAGAAAGACACTGTTTCCACCTCAAATACGTCAAATAAAGGTGCGTGAAATATCTCCGGTTCATTTGGTGTACTTTACATTTATCGTGTCTGCTTCATACTTTTTGAAATTTGGACTTAAGCCTTATTAAGTATTTAAAAATGGTACGTATTTTCAATAGTGTATAGCATTTTTCTGTGCATTATCAATCAATCATAATTTTTCTACACATTATCAATCAGAAGAATATTTCTCATTGGTAAAATAAGATTTGGAATAGTAGGGGATTTAGGAAGATCCTGTGTGACTCTTAGACCACTTTTGTGGTCTGCTCGGTATTTTCACTTGTTTAGCTGACGTTGGACATAGCACGGTCCTTTTGTTATGACCCTGACAGTAGAGATTACATTTTTAATATCTTCCCACTGTGCACTTATAGGCTACTGCAGAGTTCAGATGCATCTTAACTTAGCTCCAAACTCCATTTCCGCCTTCTGACCTCAGCCATGACCTACATCTCAGCCTGGAAAGGCAATTTGTTTACATGAATCATGAAGATGTAGCTATTTGTAGCATGGGATTCGTTCTGTAATGCCATTGTTTGTATAGATTGCTCTCTGTTCTTTATGTAATCTCAGTTGCATGCATTTTATTGATGATTCATTATGTTTCATGTTACAATGGTGTGTAATGTGTTATATAAGATATCTACCACAAATATATCAGATGTCTATCACACTACCAGCCCAACTACAACCAACCCCCATTTAATCTGTTAATAAATGGGTATGTATGATTCTATTACTCTCAAACTTATGACAGGCAAAATCCAGTTTACAAACTCCTGACTATAATAATAATAATAATAATAATAATAATAA
This sequence comes from Ilyophis sp. 1 JC-2022, assembly GCA_022702515.1. Lineage (NCBI taxonomy): Eukaryota > Metazoa > Chordata > Actinopteri > Anguilliformes > Synaphobranchidae > Ilyophis > Ilyophis sp. 1 JC-2022. Next base: position 51,152,351 of record CM040405.1, on the reverse strand, counting down.
TAATAATAATAATAATAATAATCCTTAAAATACCAAGCAACAAAAGATTTATAATCATAAAAAAATACCAAGTGAAAACATCTTGGGTAATATCCAGACAGGTCATAAGTGCAAGACCTGCCTAAACGTACACCTGAAAGCATTATTGATGCTGTGAAAAGCCAGATGGGTTTACTTTGAGCGACTGCACATAAACATAAAACATAAAATGAGATTAAGGGAGGTCACATGCTATTTGAGATAAAATATTGCCCTTTAGAAAATCTTTTCTGAACTAAACTCCTCTGAAGCATCCAGGAAAAGCCTGTACTTCAGCACAAAGGATTTGAGATTAAGCTTGCCATTCGTTCTGCCCAATAAAGCTTTTAAAGTCCACAATTCAGAAGATAAAGCTGCATAAAAATACACATTTATTTCAAGTTAAGGCGCAGGTTAAAAAAAAGTCAAGAACATGTAGTCAGTACATAACTCCACCTTTTTGCTTAGCCCTACAGAAGGCCCCCGACATTGGGAAGACACCGGCTCTTCTTAAAACCACAAGTAATTACAATTCAACGTGCAATTTTACTATCTTTTTTACAGTCGTTAAAAAACTTTGAAAAACCTCAGAAAAACTTTGTACATTTTTACAGGATTATATCGGCTCAAATTAAGTATATTTCATCACTCACAAATCAAATATGACGTTAAAAATTGCACAACAAATATCTCAGTATTCTAGAGTATATTAGCTTTCATCTATTAGCCTTTCACCTTTTTCAGCTTTAGTCTACACTGAGGGATCGTAATACTGAAACTGATCTATGTGATGTCTTAGAGTTAAAAAGAAATGAGGATACATGGTCTACAGAAAAACCCTAGCAGGATAAATAGAAATTAGGATATAGGGTCTGCAGAAAATCTCTAGCAGGATAAATAGAAATGAGGATGCAGGGTGTGCAGAAGGACTCTAGCAGAATAAATAGAAATGAGGATATAGGGTGTGCAGAAGGACTCTAGCAGGATAAATAGAAATTAGGATGCAGGGTGTGCAGAATATCTCTAGCAGGATAAATAGAAATGAGAATGCAGGGTGTGCAGAAGAACTCTAGCAGGATAAATAGAAATGAGGATATAGGGTGTGCAGAAGGACTCTAGCAGGATAAATAGAAATGAGGATACAGGGTGTGCAGAAGGACTCTAGCAGGATAAATAGAAATGAGGATACAGGGTGTGCAGAAGGACTCTAGCAGGATAAATAGAAATGAGGATATAGGGTGTGCAGAAGGACTCTAGCAGGATAAATAGAAATGATGATATAGGGTGTGCAGAAGGACTCTAGCAGGATAAATAGAAATGAGGATACAGGGTGTGCAGAAGAACTCTAGCAGGATAAATAGAAGCTGAATATGCATAGTATTTTTTATTTACGCAGCAGTGTCCTGTTACATGTGACCTAAGATGCTTTTAAAACTCCGTCCTTAATGTAAGATGATACACGATACCAGCATAACCAGAGTCAGCAAACTTGAAAGATACAGAGGTCAGTGTGTGGGCAAATCTGAGTCAAACCTCATCTCTCTCTGAGGTCAGCTCTGATCACTATGCCGCATAGAAAGGGTAATGTAAGCCGTTGATTGGAAGGTGTCCATGGGAACCACAGCAGGTTATTGTAAGCCATGAATCAAGGGCATAAGTACAGTGGGTAACAAAAGTGGGTGTCCGTGTGAAAATATGTAAGCTTGTGAAATAAATCAAGAAACCAAATACATAAACAGCGACTTTAGAAAAAGCTACAGTTTAGAAAGAGAGAAGGGAAAGAAAAGCGTAGCTGTCCCAAAAGTTCCAGTGAGGTATGATAAGAAACCATTTTCTTGTTTTGCTTCACATAGTTGGTTAACTGTGGGAAGAAGACATACAAAGCAGACCGTGTCTAGTAGCACTCCACTGCTCAGATTAATATCCACATTCATCAGAAGCTCTGTAAAAAGACAAGACAGAAAACCCAGTGGACAAAACTAGACAAGTTTGCCATTTTTCGGAATTCTTCAATGAAACCTTCTTATCAGTCCCGTTTTCAGAGCAGATACAAAGGCCATCATTGGTCAGAATATGTTGATGCACTGCAAGCATTTAGACAACCCTTCTACCGAATGACAATTTTAACTTATAATGAGTAAATTAAGAATTCATCAATAAAACAATGAATGAATTGCACACATTGCAAATAAATATAAAAGCACTTGTCTAAACCCATGCATAGTAAGGGTGATGAGAATGAGATGGAAATGATGACACAAGCAGTGCCTGTGGAATTTGGCGATAATGATTGTTGGTTTTCCCTGATGAGATCCATGTGTGCAGGCGACTCCGGTTGAAAGTGTGTATTGACTGCTCTTTAACAGAGTACTTCATTCCTTCACCACCTTTCCCAATTTGACCTTTCCCAAGTTTTTCTTTCTCTGATTTTCTGTCCCTGCTCTGGCTAATTGGCAATCTAAGCCACCATTGCAAGCAACTCAGTTAATTATGTTCAATATAAAGTTCTATAAAAAGCATTGTATTCCATAAAAAAGCTTTGTATTCTATAAAAAGCATTGTATTCCATAAAGATTGTTCTGTATGTAAATTTAGATGTATATAACAAAAGTTATATCTACACTCTCAAGACAGATGTGTTAAAAACAACACATAACATGTAATTTTTTAACACACCTCCATTTTTAGTTAAGGTTTTAAAGCCAAAACATTACTTTTCAACGCAGTCAGTGTTAAACAATCTCTCTTTTTAACACATAAATTGTGTAATTTGACAAGTAACACAGACGTAGTAACACAAAAAGTGCATTGGATATCAACACATCCTTTTTGAGAGTGTAGAACACTGACTTACAATATATTTTCAGAAAGTAATGATGTTCAATAATATAAACGTCACTGTACATGCATGCGATTTCTAATCATAGCCTCGGCCTCGGACACAAGATAGAAAATAAAGTGATGCATGATGTATCATATCCATCAGGGGAAATAATCAGGTTGTAAATGCACACATTAAAATTGAAGATACCATTTACCTAAAAAAGTAAAGGAAGAAATGTTTGCCCAGAAGCTTAGCAACACACACAGTGTTTTTCACCCCTGTCTCCTTTAAACGTCTCTATTAATAATTCTGCTGCAAAAATACGTCGCATAAAACCTGCAAATGGTGGTGACTCGGGGATCAAGGCATCCTGTTTCTGAGCACGTCCATGTTACCCTTAGCGACCACTAATAACACTTCAAAACAACTACTCAGCCAGGATCAGGGACAAGTGGCATTATTCTCAATTAACATTACATTGCAGTCATTTAGCAGACGCTTTTATCCAAAATGACATATACAGTATACAGTAAGTGCATACAGAAACGTCATCGAAGTAACTACAGAACAGATAAGACAAAGCACATCCTTCTCATAAAGTAGCAGCTATCCCTAGTAATGAACATTGAATGTAGTTCACAGTAAACTGGGTAAATCAGCTCTACTACAATTCTATTCTAAAATACTATTATAAACTTCAACACACAGTTAAACAAGAAACAAGTACCATGAGAGGTCCTAGATAAGTGTATCAGTCCAGGTGGAGTCTGAAAAGGTGTGTCTTCAGGCCACGGCGGAACGCAGGCAGGGTTGGCATAGAACGTAGGGGAATGGGAAGTTCGTTCCACCACTGGGGAGCTAGGGTGGAAAAGCTCCGCAGTCGGGACGAGCGAGTGCCATTGACACGGAGGGGGGGAAGTGCGAGTCGCCCTGCTGTAGATGAGCGAAGTGGTCGAGCATTACATTACATTACATTATAGGCATTTAGCAGACGCTCTTATCCAGAGCGACTTACATACTTTGTATTACATTTATCCATTCATACAGCTGGATATATACTGAAGCAATGCAGGTTAAGTACCTTGCTCAAGGGTACAACGGCAGTATCCTACCTGGGAATCGAACCTGCAACCTTTCAGTTACAAGTCCAGTTCCTTAACCATTATACTACACTGCCGCCAGGAACATAATTCTGGATCAAGTCCTGCAGGTAGATGGAGCCTGTACTATTGGCTGCAGTGTAGGCCAGGGTCAGAACTTGGAACCTGATCCTGCCTGCAACTGGCAGCCAGTGGAGTGACCTCAACAGGGGGTGACATGTGAAAAGGTTGAGCACAAGCCGGGCAGCTGCGTTCTGGATCAGTTGAAGAGGCAGGATGGCGCAGGCTGGTAGGCTTGCGAGCAGAGAGTTGCAGTAGTCCAGGCGTGAGGTGACCATAGAGTAGGTGGTCAGGTACGGTCGAATCCACCTGATGTTGTACAGGAGGAACCTGCAGGACCGTGCCGTCGCCTTGATGTGGTTTTTGAAGTCCAGCTGGTCGTGTGTGTGCGTGCGTGTGTGCGTGCGCGCGCGCGCGCGCGTGTGTGTGTGTGTGTGTGTGTTGGGCACTGAGATTTAGATATGGGTTATGCCTCTACTGTATAACATAAGCATCTGCTGTATATTTCTTAGAGCAAACAAAAACATATTTTTTAGATGCACTTTGTTGTAATTGTGCGACACATGAACACAGAAATGAGGATGAGTCCAAAGACTAGTCATCTTCATTTTGTATAACATTATGTCTGACACTTTAGTAGTCATCTTCATCTCGTAGAACATGCTTTGTAACCCCTCAACAGTCTTCTTCGTTTAGCTGAGCATGCTTTCTCTGACTGGCAATCTTCTTACAATTGCTTATTGGCTTTTTCAGATGCCCTTAACCAAAGTGAATTTTTACATAATTCCACATCATTCAGTATTTGTGTTCAGTTGGATGCTGAATGGGAGGTGAGAAAATGCTGGTTACTACACCAGTGTTTACCCCATGGATTTGGGTCCACATCAGCACTCCCAAGACACGAGTCCACATTTCTGGCATGTGCTTGTGGACAGTGTTGACCTGACATTTTGAGACCTCACTTTATCAGTCTGTCCCTTAATCATCTGTGAGTAACTGCCGCCCTGCCTTGTCTCTGCCTCGTCTCTGCCTTGTCTCTGCCTCGTCTCTATCTCTCACAGCTATGCCCTGGAATTGGAGGCGGTGTTCTAATGATAAACAATTCAGCTCAAGTTAAAAGACAGAACAGCCGGGATGTTTCAGTGACCAGAGTTTCTGTTTTTCTCTCCGAAGGTTAAGGGCTGTGTGCAGTTTTGACTTCTGTTCCAGTCCACTGCATTCACATTACCCCAGAGCTGAGATACGCATATTTATCACAATGTACTTATTGCTTTCACTGTTCGTCATTACTTTTTAAAGCTGTCTGCTTCTATCAATGGAAGCAAATAGGCTACAAACTGGCTACACACCATCAATTGCTTCATATTATAAAAAGTAATTTGGTCAGCAGTTTCTGCAAAATGACTGTTTTGGATATATTAACAAAGACTTTAGAAAAGTATTCAGTTTTATAATTGTGTTATGCAAACAAACACACAGGGAACCTAAAAGCAAAATTAGATTTAGTAAAATTGTGTTAAATAGACAAGAGTAACACATGTATCTTGGACCACATGGAGAATATTTTTAGAGCAATATGTAGATGGGATGAGATCACCTTTCAAACTAAATAAGAGACTGGACCTTGCCCTCTTTAATGGCAAGGTTGTATTACATATTGGACCACACAAAAATTGTCAAATTTAAATCTAAATCAGCCTTATTATTATATTTATGGCATTAATTGACTTCTTAATAAAATGCACTGATCTTGTAATGGCAACCTGGCTATTGACTTCATTACATTTCTTTGATTACATGCACCATGAAGGGTTAACTTGGAACTTGTAACAAGCTTAATGTGCTGCACATTATTTTTTCCCAGAATTATTTTTATTTCCAAAATGTTCCAGTCTTCTCAGTTTAAATAATTATAACACACTAAGAAGTTGTGTGTGTATGAAAAAATTGACTGAATCTGCTTACGAAACTAAATAAAACAATGTCCTTAGTAGTGGATTTGACTGGTATTTGTTTTTTGATCTGCCTTCATTTTTGAGAGCCTATAGACAGTGCTAAACTGCCCTCAATTTGAACTCCCACAACCCGCCATTGGATTTTAGTTCTGTCGAGATCTGGTGCCAAAGACCACCGGTCCTTCTAAGATTGAATTAAGGCTAAGTGGGACTGGAGTGCTACTGTACCTGTGGTTGTATTACATGTTGAAATCATGCATTATTTGTGGTTTTTGGTTAAATTACATGTTATTAGTGTTATTACTTTTGTCACATTTCCATTATCTATACCATCTTTTCTTCAATTAGCCCTTGCTACATTAAAACCCCATTTCACAATAACTGCACTTTCTTTAATACACGGGGGGCCTGATTTACTAAGACCTTTAGCATGTGCAAAACCTTTTTAGCACACACATAACTAATAACACAACCATCATTGGTCATTCATGTTGGTTTCGCGTGTGCAAAACAGTTTTACACATGCTAAAGGTCTGAGCAAATCAGGCCCTTGGCTTGGCCTTGAAAAATGAAGACTGAAAACTAAACTTGGAGAAAACGTATGTTGCATTGTACAAGAAGGATGAGGATTTTGGTTCTCCGTTGGGTAATCTCAGTGTCACTTCTTACTAGTGGTACAGAGATTGTGATTATATCATGTACAGTATATACTTGCAATGGGTTTTCCTACATACTGATTGACCTACATATTATGCACTTGCATCAGCTGTGCCTTTCAAATACCTTTGATTCACTCTTGGAATTAGTATGCACAGCTTGTACACAATTGTATTGCCCAGGAATGTGTTGCATTCCTCTTGTCTTTTGTGAGACCTTTGAATGCTTCTCATCGGTTTTGCCTTATAAAATGGTTCTAGGCAGGATGGTCCTGGATAAAGGCACTTGCCAAATGGTGAAAAGGAGAAAACCTTGTGTTGTGTTTTGGAGCAGACTCAGCTGGAAGAGTGAAGCATAGGTGTTCCACACATACTCAGACAGACCACATACTGCGCAATGAGCGCATACTGCATGTAGGTATGCATTCTCACAAAGACACACATTTAAAAAAAAATATATACACCCAAACACGTAAGCACATGCAGCCATTCATACATGCATATGCACACACACACACGTGCACACACACACACACACACACACACACACACACACACACACACACATACATACACACACATAGATTTTCATTAAAATAATATACAGAAATGGTGTATATGTCAAAGTTTGGAACTGCTGTGTCTGTATTGGTTCATGTTGCTGTGTGCCCTGTGGGAGCAGCCAGTACAGTTTCCCAGGTGCCAGCCCACTCCTGGCTGCAGACCCCATAGACAACTGTAACAGAAACAGATGTTTGGCGAAGGGACCCAGCGTTTTCTAATGACACTTCCGCAGAGCATATCTCACCCTGTCTGTTATTTCCTATACCTGGAGCAAGTTCTTTCACAGTTTAATTGTGTGTGTTCTACTTGTCAGGCGATTTGCATATTTCCTCTGATTGCTGCTCCCTAAGTCAGCTGTCTCGCGGGAAACAAGGACGCTCACACGCTAAAGGTCAGTGTGCTCATTACTCTTGCGAGCCGTGGCATTGACGGTTTGAATGTGGCCCTCCATCTCTCTCACTCCCCATTCTTCCTGTGCTGGCGCTAAAAAAAATTGATTTTTAAAGTTGAATGGTCAGCTGTATCTTAGGCCTCTACTACTTTCTATAATTTACTGTAAGTCCCCAAAAGTACCAGAGAGAAAGGGGTTATAAATCTAGGTAGCACTGAGGACTTTTTTTTAAAAAGGTTTGATTTTGGGAAAATAAAAATAAAAATCAGATGGTGCTCTAGAAAGATCTCATCTTTCTTTTCTGTCTATTCACTCGGGCCTGTGCACGTACATGTACAAAAATGAGACCTCTATCTAACACACCCCTTCCCATAATCTCATTATCACCTGTCCTTACTTCCCTTTTCATAACTCGGGCTCCAGTGCCGGGCACACTTTTACTTTCCTACAGACAGAATGATTTTTGGGAGCTGCCGCCATCTTTCTTTTGTCGAGAAAGAGATAAAACAACACAAAGCCTCCGTCTATTTTCAATTACTGGCAGGAACAAAACAAAATCAGCAATCGGCAATCAGTAATAAACACCGCCAACGGCATGCTTGAGTAATTACAGAAGCCAGAACGTCAGCTCCTCGAACTCACCACAGCTCCTCTGACTCTGAACAGAGCTTCCCACTGTGGCCAGTATAGCGGAGAGCCAAACCATTTCCAAAACCCACCTCTTCAGACGGCACCATGGCTTCCCTCTTTAGTGAGATCCTCTTCATTCATTTTTGAATGTTTTAGTAGCAATATAGGTACAGCAGTGTAAAGATAGGTTTACCTGAGTAGTGGCATTTGCTTTTTGTTTGCAATACCAATTGCTGTGTTTTTTTTTTTTGGCTAACTTTACACATTTTGATTATAAATGGGCCATCCGTGCTCTCTTGGTGATATTGCACTTTTGTAGTCCTGAGAGTAATGTTGTTCTCCAAATCTGTGAGTCATTCAGGATAAGAGCATCAGCTAAGTGATTGTAATGTAATATAATATTTTTGTCTTTTAACTTTTCCTAATCAGATGTGCTCTTTAGAGCTGGTAGACTTATAATACAATTTCCAGTCAGATGTCTCCCAGTGAGAAAAAGCTGGAATCTAGACGTCTAGAGAGGTGGAAATCTACGTTGAGAGACATTTTTCCGTCAACAGACTAGGGTAACCCAAATATAGCTTAGGTTTTACCTGGATGTAGCCTGGCTATGTTCTTGTCAGTTAGCTTACTTTCACTTATCAACAAAATGTAGCCAGGTTTTCACATGCCTAGATGGCATTTCACCGACTTTTCAACACATAAATGTTTACTGGGTTCAGATGTTTCCACTTTCAGACACATAACACACATTTTTCATCAGAAAGCACTGCGGTTTTAGCCTTTTGTGAGTAACATCAAACAACATCCCTGTTGTTTGATGTCCTATTCTATTTTACAAAATGAGGCTGAACAAAGACAATGAGATGCAGAAGAACTGTGCTGCCATCCTTGGCTGACTCCACTCCATCTGCTAGGACTAGATGGTTTAAGAAGAAAGCAATGGTGGAGTTCAAAAAAGTTAATTGTGTAAATCCTGGATTTGAAGGCTCCCTTTAATTTCTAAATGAAAATATTATATCAGGGTGGCCAACACTATTTGTTTTTTTTACTGTCAGAAGCCCATAGCTTCCAAAAATATGACTGCAATTCAAAAAATATGACAATGATTTTAAAAAGTGCTGTGCCTTCAAGCAGTGTTGTCCACTTGTGCTGAACCCTGAAATCCACCTGTGATAATAATAAAAAGTACTCATGATCACAAAGGTATTGAAAAGAATTGCTATAAAATGTAGAGAAAGAAATAATGTATTTTGTAATGAACTGAGATAAATGAAAAGGTGTCAGTGCTGGGCTAAAACACAAACCTGCACCCACGCTGCATGGCCCTTTTCGGATAAGTTTCCCCACCCTGTTTTAATACTCTCTGAGTGTGACTCCATTTGGTACTTGTCAGATGTTGACCTTTTGTGAAAGAAATGTGCTCAACGATTGGCATGCTTATTAAAAATACAAGAAAGTCTGTATATTGCTTGTCATTCATGCCCTTAAGTAGACCTACTTTAAACTAAAAAACAAATAGTTATGTGTTGCCAGTCCTATAACAATTCAATGAACAACCAACCACTTAAAACATGTGCTCTCCCTTCATTTAAGACCAAACACGTGGGGGAAATGCATTGAATAATCTAAGCACCATTAGTTGCTTCTTTTGTTAGCATAAATGCCCATAAAGCACCCTCTGCAATGGCCTAAAGCAGATAACCGCTGGACGATGTCAATGCCAGTACTCAAGCAACGTCTCAATCAAACGCAATTAATTACATGCAGATGGAAGCAAAACCAGTGCAGACAGAGCGGCCCCAGGGCTGTGGCAGGGACACGCTGGTCTAACATTATCAGCAGCGCTTCACAAACGGGTGCACACAGTCTTTTCCCCTCAAAAACAAAAAAAGTTGCTAAAGACCGCTAAAACATTTATGAACGATTACACATTTTCACTTGCAATGGCAATATTTCACACTCCAGCATGGTCATAATAGTTCTGGTCACACAAATTATTTATTTTCTCGCAGAAAATAAATAACGTGTGAACGGTTTGTGTTGTGTCTTCACCCTGAAAGAGTTCATATTAAAATGAATATTTTTGCACAAGGATAAGTGTCTTGCTCTGCTTTAGGAGCAGACGCCTGTCTTTGCCAGTGAGGATAATCAGCTGCAAAGCAGAAGAAACACACCGCTCAGCTGGAAGCGTCATTATCATGAGCTAACTTCCTCATCAGCATCTGTGTCAGATTATTTTCTCAGGTTTGTGAAAGTCATACAGTCAGTGCTCTTTTGCTTTGCTTTATGGAGACAGTATCGTCTGGAGTGTGGAGACTAAAAGGGAAATGCTGTTGTGTACTGCATTACCAAATCCAGCCAACGGCTTGAATGAAAGCGTTGAAATATAGGCCCAAGATGTAGGCCATGAGGTAAAAGAGGGTCTGGCCTGGTCTCTTTTACCAGATGCGCTGTGACAGTTACTTGGTGTTGTTTACACCGGCCGCTTCCTCTATCTGACTCACTTCTAGTGAACAGGGAGAGGGAGGTGTTAGCCACAGTGACGTAGCCACAATTTCTGAACAGAATCAACAAACTTCATAAAACTGTTGGGGGGGTCAATGATTATTTTTATGGTTTTCCAGTAACCATCTTTAGTAGTTTGGGGGGGCTGCTATGTCTCTAGATAACAGTCAGACATTTCTAAATCGGGAAATAACATGAAAAAGATTAACTGAGACATAAAAAAATCTACCATCACCCAGACACCCGCAAACACACACACACACACACACACACACATAAATATCTCTCCCCTACAGGAACCACATGATCATGTTAAGACCACAAAGACAAAACATACCATGATGTATTGTAATATACACACCGCATACCGCATTAGCTTTACAGATATATCGCCATATACATCAACTGTAAGCTATAACATCCTCTTCAGTATTCTTATCCACATTTTACAGACATGTTGTAGATTTTGTACATTGCCGCCAAGCTGTCCCAACAGGTCTGTTCTGACTGTTTGAACTACATCAAGCTCAGCACTTTGGCAGTAACTTTGATTATATGAGTTATTAGTACAATTCAAATAAGTTAATGACAAGAACAGTTTCTCAAAATAACATTCAGATTAGTACATTTTAGTAATACTGCGTATTGTACACTCTACGGCCGAAACAGCTTTGTGGTAGTAAGTTCTCTGTAAACACAAGAGTTATGCTATGCTCATGTGTCTTATAAATTCAATATTCTGTTATTCTCAGCTCTTCATGCCCATGAACCTGCAGCCTTTAGAATACATGAGATGCAGTTCTTGGATTTTTTATCATCTTATAATAAAATAGTCTAATCCCATCATACAGTAAATGGGTCTCTCCAGAAATCTTATGGTAAGAGAGACCACAGACTAGAATAATAAATCTAGCTACTCTGTTTTGTTCAGTGCAGAAAAGCTACACAGTCCTATTCAGCATCTATCAGGCAGCCTGCTGGCCCTTGAAGGACCTGGGAGATGAGAAACAGCAGAGCGGTATATATTGTTGTTCATAGTCTCTATAATGTCTGCTGGTTCATGTAATTCATATGGTAAATGCAAACACTCTAAAATGTGCATACAGTATATAAAAATGTGGTCCAGATTATACAGTATGTGCGGAGATAAACTGAATTTATGACAGTTCATTCAACATTACTGCCAGACACTTGGCTTGTATCTTTAAAGAATAATTACCTTTTAATACCTAATATTTTATCTCAGCTCCAGACTAAAATAAAAAAAACACCTCTGGTTGAATTGTAGTAATGGTAGCATTCAAGATATATTTCACAGTAACAGATGAGGATGTCTGGTTTTTAAACTACATTTTCATTTGACTCTAGCTTCATTTTACATTTAATTGCCAACCCTCATGGAATAGCTCTGACCAATTTATTAAAGCAATAATGGTCACGAGAGTATGCCAAGCCCACCGCCACTTCTTTGAACTGAACATATGACATAATCTGTCTGAGAGTCACTGTTTTAAGACCACAAATTAATTTTAAAATAGTATATGTTAAATCTGAAAGATTGAGCACCCCAGCAATTAAAAATAATCAGTCAAGTATTATGACTACCAAAATCGGAAATATTTTATGCCTGCATATATCAAAGGTTGTTAAGATTTGGCATATAAATTGAGCCAGTGGTGAAAGAAACACCTGAACAATTAATCACAATGATGAACAGGGCTTTCAGTGGAAAAAAACCTCAAAGGCTCTGATATTGGAACTTAATTAAAACTTGAAACACCACCAGGTTAAGAATTATGAAGCCATATTTTTGGAAATTCACACATTTTCATATCACATCATTATTGAATCCTCAAAAAGCACTTGGTGTTTCTGTCCATTCAAACATACGGAGACTACAACTGGATGGGTGTCTCCTTTCCTTACATTTTTCAACTTCCAAAATAAAACTGTCAGTATGACGGAGTCAACAACAACGCACTCATTACAACATTAGGGCCAATCGAATGGTGTAAAACTCCTCATCTATATTCAATGTCTGGATAATCAATTTCAGAATTGACACGCGTCAATCATATGGAACCATTTTTATGGACCATTTCATAGGCTAAACAGTTCCCAGACAAAAATGGAAAGGTAGAAATACAGCAAAACTAAATGAATTAAATCCAATTATGAGTTCATAATTTATAGCATAATCATCACTGGGGGCAGACATACATACGTTTCCAGAATTGATTCCAGTTAGTATTGCTATTGATGTTGTTAGCATGTATTGGCTAGATTACTTTAACCCACCTATTATTTTGAAATTTTATGACGCCTTTTATGTTTGGGGTCAAATTGATCAAAACAGTTTAATCTGACACAAAATTATTATAATAGCAATATCCTAACACTTTATGTCTCACCTTCTTAATGTTTCCCAATTGACTAGCCTTTTATCCCTAAATATTAAAAATCTGTGATAAATTTTTCATTTTAGAAATTTACCGTAGGCATGTAAAAGTCTAAAACCTGTTATGTTTATTGTATGTTTTTTTTATTTAATCCCACCGAATTAGGAAACAGTCATACAAGATAAAATAAGGTATAAACAGATTTTTAACCCTTGTGTTCTGCTCACGTTTTGGACCCTTTGGTCAAATTGAGAGAGCTCCCCTCACCTTGGAGCCAGTTTCTCCCCTGGGCAGAGTTTGCACACAATGCACTGCAGAGACCTCTTTTCAGTGCCAGTTTGGGGTTCAGCCTCCCCTGTTTCCTGAGCTGGAGAGTGAGGTGTCCATGCCTTGTGCCCGGGCGTTCGTTCGTCTCTGCCGTCAGACCCGGAAGAGGGTTCGAGCAGCGCTTCCCCTGGACCTTGTCCAGACATCAGCAGCAGGCTAACCATCATCATTGACCCCTTCCTCTGTTCGGGCCTGGGCAAAAGGTATGGCTTTCCACCCAAGATCTCCCTCACCAGGTGGAATCCAGAAAGCTCCCCACCGCTTCATCTGCCCGCTCACGCTCAAGATCATCTGGTGTGTCAATCCGGCAGCCAACTGGCTTCTACTGCCCCGTTCCATGTGGGTCTACCTGACCTACCATGTGTCCCATTTCTTTTATTTTTTTATCCATTTTTGCGTGTTTGTTCTCTGTTTTGTGTGATTCGTGTCATTATTGCTTTATGGGTTTTTTCATTGCCACACCTGTGTTTTGTTAGTTTATTCAACTCATCTGTTTTTTAATGTATTTAAGTTCTTCGTTCTCTGTTAGTCATCGCTTGGTCTTAGTGTTTGTTTGAATGTTCTGCCAGTCTCAAGTTTTCTTGTATCTAGTTATTTCCCAGTGTTTCTTTTCTTCTTTGTTCCTAGTTGCTGAAGAAAAGACTCGGTCTCCTGAGTTTGCCTCTGCATTTTGGATCCTTTCCCTGAGCACCTCTGATAAGTCCAGTCTGCTATTAGGCCATAGGCATTATCAGCAATGTTCCTCAGTATCTGAAGTTTAAAGTTAAGCAATTTAAAGCAATTTAAATCTGAATTAATTAATTCCGGTTTACCTGCTTTTTTCCATTGGGTGTTCCAGTGGCCTTAGGGTTTACGTTGTTTTTCTGTGACAAATTTAACTTCTGTCGTGCCAGAATTTCAAAGAATACCAAAACTCCCTTGGACTAGAATGTTCATTAAAAAAGCAGCACGCCACATTTTATGTGGTCAAACTCTTAGAAGCTCAAATGCAGATGGAAAACATTCCAACTTGTTTTCCAACTTTGTAAGTGGGAAATTGTCCCTTTTGTGCAGCCTTAACCAAATAGCACTCAGAGACTTTAAATCAAAACCCATCAGAAAGGTTGCTTCTAAAACACATTCATGTGAATCATAAAATGGCAGAGAAAAAACTAGAATAATGGAGATGTGATATTTTATGTGTGGTGCACTGCTGTAATAAACAATGTGTAAATGATGACTGGAACAGATTTTATACTGTAACAGAATGACAAATAGAAATGATTTGTTGTCTGGCTGCTCTGGCAGATACTGTTTCTAATTCTGTGAGTGCCTAACTGTCCTGGTTTACACCACAAGTAAAATACATTTTCAAAGAGGGCAGTTCCTGTAAAAGTAATTCAAAGTGTAAGTTATAAATTATAAAAAGTGCAAAATTATACCTGATTCATTCTTCAGCAAGTTGCCTTATTTTGCCAATTTGTTACCCCTGCTTTTACATGAATGGGGATACAAATATTGTCAATATACTGTCATATGGAAAAATGTATAATATATTACCATTAAAATGACAATTTACGTATGTCATTCACAGACTATAAGCTCAAAACAATCTCACAGTTATACATTGTAGTTACTTAATACATAATAATACTGCTAGAAATAATGCCATTTAAAAACCATTCTGCCCAGTGCAATCCAAGTTCAATCTCAAGTGATGTTAACTCGATGAATATATGAGGCAATAAATAACAAAGCAAATAAGCCTGTGGAATAGCCCATTTTATAGATCATTCCTTCCCTTCCATTTCTGCTGGGAGCTTGTAGAACCCACGCAGCTAGACCAATGAGGGAATAGCTCGGAGCGAAGGTTTAAGCGTGATGTATTCCGCTATTGCTGTGGGAAAAGGGAAAAGTTATTGTATGAAATATCACTCATTTATTTATTCGTTTATCTGACTCCATTTAAAAAATAAATCAGACCTCAGGAAAAAAATTGTGGACCTCCACAAGTCTGGTTCATCCTTGGAAGCTATTTCCAAATGCCTGAAGGTACCATGTTCGTCTGTACAAACAATAGTACGCAAGTATAAACCCCATGGGACCACGCAGCCGTCATACCGCTCAGGAAGGAGACACATTCTGTCTCCTAGAGATGAACGTGCTTTGGTGCGAAAAGTGCAAATCAATCCCAGAACAACAGTAAAGGACCTTGTGAAGATGCTGGAGGGAGCAGGTACAAAAGTATCTATATCCACAGTAAAACGAGTTCTATATCGACATAACCTGAAAGGCTGCTCAGCAAGGAAGAAGCCACTACTCCAAAACCACCATAAAAAAGCCAGACTGCAGTTTGCACACTGCACATTGGGACAAAGATCTTACTTTTTGGAGAAATGTCCTCTGGTCTGATGATTTTACTTTTTGACCATAATGACCATTGTTATGTTTGGAGGAAAAAGGGTGAGGCTTGCAAGCCGAAGAACACCATCGCAACCGTGAAGCACGGGGGTGGCAGCATCATATTGTGGGGGTGCTTTGCTGCAGAAGGGACTGGTGCACTTCATAAAATAGATATGGCACCATGAGAAAGGAAAATTATGTGGATATATTGAAGCAACAACTCAAGACATCAGCCAGGAAGTTGAAGCTTGGTCGCAAATGGCTCATCCAAATGAACAATGACCCAAAGCATACTTCCAAAGTTGTGGCAAAATGGCTTAAGGACAACAAAGTCAAGGTATTGGAGTGGCCATCACAAAGTCCTGACCTCAATCCAATCAAAAATATGTGGACAGAATTGAAAAAGCGTGCGTGAGCAAGAAGGCAGAGAAACCTGACTCAGTTACACAAGTTCTGTCAGGAGGAATGGGCCAAAACGTCTTGCGAGAAGCTTGTGGAAGGCTACCCAAAACATTTGACCCAAGTTAAACAATTTAAAGGCAATGCTACCAAATACTAACAGAGTGTATGCAAACTTCTGACCCACTGGGAATGTGATGAAAGAAATAAAAGCTGAAATAAATAATTCTCTCTACTATTATTCTGATGTTTCACATTCTTAAAATAAAGTTGTGATCCTAACTGACCTAAGACAGGGAATGTTTACTAGGATTGAATGTCAGGAATTGTGAAAAACTGAGTTTAAAGGGATTTGGCTAAGGTGTATGTAAACTTCAACAGTATATCTGTTGGTGAGTTTGCCTGAAAGAATGAAGCGTCTGCAATCTGTACACCGTGCATCTCAGCGACTTCAGCAGTGAACAATGACTATTTAATCTGTTATTCTGTCTGGATATTTTCAAAAAATAAATATCTCATGTTTATATTTTTTAAACAAGCATCGCATCACACTGGCTTTTCCAAACTTTCTATGACCACCGCGGAATGGAGGTCTGACCATCCCACCAGAACATTCCACAGTGTGTGACAAAGCAGTGGCAGAAGATAAGTTAACCGAGAGCTTCTTGTCATTGCAGGACTGTGTCTCTTCAATGGCTTCTATCAGAGTCTAAATAAAGCTCAATGGATGTAGGGAGAGAGGATACACGTGGCGGGGGAGGCATGGGTGCTGAAGTCTGCATCCTTAAAGCTGCAGTCATGCGGTCTGGGAAGTACGGATGCCTCCAACATGGACAGAACTTCCTCCATTTCCTCAGACAGGTCACTATGCATCACTGATATCTTCCCGGAAATCTCCCACACAACCAAACATGCACACGCCGCCTGAAGAATACCAGCACAACTGTACAACAGAATTTGTAGGTTTCATTTTGCTGCTATCAGTATGGTCTCAGGCCTTGGCTTAATTATTTCCCCTCCAATCGATTGAATCTTCCAACTTACATCATTAAAGCGTCTCATAAATTAGACCGTTTCCACTGGAGCTGCACTGAGTCACGGTGGAGCAGAGTGGTTTATGGCCCGCAGTGTTAACTCTTTGCTGGGTTAGCCTAGTCCGCAAGCTGCACCTTCCCATCATTGTGTCCTATGAAAGGGATTTGATTGGGTGCTGTTGGAGGATAATGGCAGAGAAACAATGTGGGACTGTGAAGGTCTTTTTTTATTATTACAGATGTATAGTTTTACAAATAATTGAGAAAACTATTCAGATAAAATGAATTCTTAAAACAAAATTATGGTTTCCGACAGTTCTCCTGTAATAAAATATTTTAAATTAAACCAGAACATTTTTTTATTTTTTCATTACAAATATATAACTGAAAAATTTATGTATGGAATGAGTCTTGGAAGTCAAAATTGGCTTTGGGTCCATCCAACACTTGTTCACCTCCATTTGACCACAGGGGCTGGGGGAAAGGAACTGGGCTTGCAGGTCTGTAGAGAATGAGAAAGTGAGCTCACATCAACACACTCAAAATATGCATCTCAGAGGATTTCTCGTATTGTCAAAACTCATTATTTTTTAAGACATTTTTCAGCACATTCCAACATCACAAAGTATGAGCAGTGTTTTTGTGTGAGACAAAAAAAAAAAAAGTTAACATTCATGTAACAGGCACATTGCATCTACGTTACATTTCAGCATTTAGCATGCTTATCCAGAACAGCTTACACAGCAAAACGTTTTGCATACATCCATTAATGCAGCTGAATATTTACTGCTGTGCCCCAGCCTGTGAGTTACAAGGCCAGCTCCCCTGCATTACATTACACTGCACTGCTACACTGCAACCTGGACAACTTTCACACAATCTTTTTTTTTTATCCTTTATATTTTTGTTACCTAATATGAATTTGAACAGAAACTGGAAAAATTAATCTGCTGATGATTTGGGAAAGCCACAGAGGGGCAGCAGTGATGGGGGTTTCTGCTGACACTGCAAGCATGCTTCCATCCTATTGGCTAGCTGCCAGTATTTGCTCAGTGACATTGTCAGTTACTCATAATTGAATCTTTTTCAACCCCAAATTACCATAAGCCCTTCAATGAAACACAGGCACAGTGGTATAGTTGAGTATATGGTAGTTGGCAGGAGTGACAGCATACATTGACTGGAGATCAGATCAGGGACTTAAAGCCCATAAAGGCTCAGCCAGACCCAGGATCCAATTATCAACAAAGAACACTGCAGTGCACCCATAAATGCCCCTTTAACCCGGGGTGTTGTGAGCTGGTACTGGTTTTGAGCTTGGTTGGTTTCTTAATTCAGTTTCTTTTTCTTTCAGGGCAAACTTGGAGCTGGGGAAACTGTGCAGTAACTGGTAAAGGCTCATAGCATTTATTTCCACAAAGTCACCAGTACAATTAGAAAAATTGTGAAACGTTGAACTTGGTACTGTTAGTATTTTTATGAACACACAGAATGGCCCCTACAGTAATGTTCTTGATAATGCATAAATAAACTTCAAAATTAGGAGAAAACAGGATACATATCATGTCTACATTACAGGTATTTAGCAAACGCTCTTATCCAGAGCGACTTACACAACTTTTTTAGCATTTTTTAAAATACATATTATCCATTTATACAGCTGGATATATACTGAAGCGATTCAGGTTAAGTACCTTGCTCAAGGGGACAACGGCAGTGTCCTATCTGGGAATTGAACCTGCAACCTTTCGGTTACAAGGCCAGGTCCTTAAGCATTATATGACACTGCCACCTACTTCACAGTCTAAATGAACCAACAGACTTTTTCAGTTAAAAACGCTAAAACAATCGCACCGGTAGCTGCTTCTTCACTCACATTTTTCATTGTGGAACCAAATAATTTTTATTTTTTACATTCAGGTATTGCAGCAGCTCAAGCTTAAGCCGGGCAAATCTCCGGGCCGTGACAACATCCACCCGGAGTTCGTCATCCACCAGAGCACAACAACATCTAGCTGGCTCTGTGCATTCTTCACGACGTGCTACCGGAGGTTAAAGCTCCCAAAGACCTGGCGCCGCGCCTCCGTCATAGCTCTGCTGAAGCCAAATAAACCTGTGGAAGACCCCAAATCTTACAGACCCATCTCGCTGCTCTGTGTCCCATTTAAGATCTTGGAGAGGATGATCCATAGCCGCATCGAGCCAGTGGTGGACTCACAGCTCCCACTGGAACAAGCCGGTTTCCGTCGTGGAAGATCAACAGCAGACCAGGTAACACTACTCTCTCAGGACATCGAGGACAGCTTCCAGGACAATGAGAAAGCTGGGGTAGTGTACCTGGACCTGACCGCTGCATACGACACCGTGTGGCACCGTGGTCTCCACCTGAAGCTGCTGAGGACAATACCGGATCGGCATATGGTGAAATTCATCATGGAGACGCTTTCCAATCGCAGCTTCGTCCTCCAGACCAGCAGTGGCCAGCATAGTAGGCTCAGAAGACTGAGGAATGGGGTACCGCAGGGGTCAGTTCTCTCGCTGATGCTGTTCAATATATACATACACGACCTACCTGACACATCATCTCAGAAGTACGGTTATGCAGACGATCTTGCCATCATGCTGAGACGACCAACGTGGAAGGCGATGGAAGATGGCCTTAACAAAGACATGGGCATCCTGGTAGCATACCTTCAAAGGTGGCGTCTACAGCTCAGCATCGGAAAGACAGTCGCAGCAGCATACCATCTTAACAACAGAGAAGCAAGGAGGGAACTTGAGGTGCGCGTCGAAAACAAACGCCTGGAGGTCCAGCAAGCTCCGAAGTACCTCGGTGTGCGTATGGATCGGACACTGTCCTTCAGACAACACCTCGAAGAAGTCAAGGCCAAGGTGACATCCAGGGTTGCGCTGATCCGCCGCCTTGCTGGAACAACCTGGGGAGCCTCCGCTAAGACGCTGCGAATATCTACCCAAGCTCTGGTCTTCTCTGTAGCGGAATACTGCGCCCCAGTCTGGTGCAGAAGCCCACATGCAAGCAAGGTCGACGTGGCAATTAACAACGCCCTCCGAATTATAACTGGATGCCTGAAGCCTACCCCTGTGTCCCTCTTGCCAGTCCTCGCGGGAATAGCCCCGCCCGGCCTCCGACGGGAGGCTGCCACCCTCGCCCTGGCCAGGAAAGCACAAAGATATGACTGGCACATCCTGCACAACACCACAACAACAGTAGCGCCCCCAAGCAGACTCAAGTCCCGCCACCCCTACAACAAGGCAGTGCAAGAGATGCTCAATTCCACCCCTGAAGACATCTCCGGAGAAGCATGGTTGGCAGCAGCTTGGAAGCAGGAGTGGGAGTCAGCCGGGCCCTCATGCATCCATCGCCACATCAGGGACCCAGGAGGTGGCACCATAAGAGGAGACGACCTACCACACCGGCAGTGGACCATACTGAACCGACTACGAACTGGGGTCGGTCGATTTAAAACATCAATGAAGAAGTGGGGCCTGACGGACAGTGCAGCATGCAAGTGCGGTGACCCTGAGCAGACTGCCGACCATATAATCAACACCTGCCCCTTATTCAGACCACCCTCGGAAGCCAGCCTCTTCGACCTAGGACCCGAGATGCTGGCATGGCTACACGACACAGAGTTGGACCTCTGACGTTACACGAAAGAAGAAGCAGCAGCTCAGAAAATCTCTCATACACTCAAACCTATAAATATAATTATATCATTATAATAATAACATAAATATATCTCCTACCCACATATATTTTATTTTATTTTATTTTCCAATGGAATCTAACACTGTCAGAGCACAAAAATCTTGTTGTTTAAACCAGCAGTGGTATATATTTTTTTATTGGCTTGTATAAAAAAAGTATAACATTTCTATTAAGAGATCATGTGGTCTATTTTTTTAATAGTCTTGCACCTATTTTTACAGTTCCTTATACAAACCTATCACATTTCACAACAATGTTGTTTTACCAGCTGCACACAGAATGCTCTGGAGTCTCACGTGAATGGCTGTGGTGTGTCCAGTGTCCTGCAGCCTAACTGACTATTTCCCCTTGGACAGGTTCCACCCGCATTTCCAACTGTAACCTAAAGCTCTGCTCATCCGCACCCATCTCGTCCTCCACAATTCTGATGTCCTTTTCCTTGTTGAGGGCAGAGGCGCTCCCTACCCATAAATCCTGTACTTAAGACATCGAGGTGTGTTGTTGCTGTCCAGGCATGTTCTGGTCTGTCAGTGGTTTACTCTACTATTTCTGTGTTTTTCCCTGGACATTTTTTGCTGAAAATGTAAATGCTCTGACATATGAGCTGTGAGATCTGTTGCGATCAACAAGGAAAGGAAAATTGAAAAAAACAAAACACTTGAAACATTCCAGAGAAGGAGACAGAGAAAGAGAGAAAGTGAGGGAGAGAGAGAAAGAGAGAGAGGGAGAGAGATAGAAAGAGGGGGGAGAGAGAGACTGAGTGAGAGTGAGAGAGGCACAGTGAGAGAGAGACAGAGTGAGCGTGAGAAAGACAGAGAAAGAGGGAGAGAGACAAAGAGAGAGAGAGACAGAAAGAGAGACACAGGAAGAGAGAGGGAGAGAGATAGAAAGAGGGGGGAGAGAGAGACAGAGTGTGAAGTGGAGCACCTTTTAACGAGCGACTTTCCTGGAAAAAAAACAAATACGAACACATATTCAAGGTGACACCTCCATATGGTTAATCCAGTGATTTTGATGCTAAAACTCTTATAAAATGTATTCTGTAGAAATTGCCCATTGATGATCACTGGTTTTTGTCACATGTCACTGCAGTGGAGGTGGGTTTAGGCTGGAGGTGTTAGTGGGTGGAGTGGAGTGGGATGTATATGGCCTCATTTGCCAAGCTCTGGATGCACACACATCTGGAGGATGGTTCTGGGCTTGTTGTCTGTTCCGCCCTCAGACTGTGAACCTGCTCAGACAAGCAAAACCCACTTCACATTTGCATCATAAAAAAAAAATCTAAATGTAGCCTGATTTAAAATAAATTCCCCACTAAATTCCCCACTTTAAGTACTTCACATCCAGTTATCACTTCTAGCATATTTCTGTGAATTTTGTTTTTCTTGGTGTACTAGATAAAGCGTTAAAAATAAAATCAGCTTTCTGAGAGTGGTTTAAGGGAAAAGGATCGAGGTAACCGTGGTAACCGTGGGATGGCACAATAAAACGGCACCATACCCATGCAGCTGGAGCAGGCGTGACACGCCTGTCGGAACTCATGTGTGGTTTGGAGCGAGCAGGGAAAGGTTGGTGCCTGCTGCTGGGCTGTCCTATACACAATGGGAAGAAGGAGACAGAGTGTGAACAGGGTTTTCTTTTCTGTCCAGGCAGATACATAAATCCTTATATAAAGATAAAAATAATGAGAAGAAATGGATAAAAATTCCACACATGTACACATGATACCTACGAGATATCTACTGAGCTGTCATGCTGTCAATGGGCTGTGTTCATACACCCAGAATGTAACATAATATAGTATGCTAGATTTATACATAAACTATTCAATTAGAAACTTAGATCTGTGACGACCCGGCTCAAAGCCCATCACATAATTTACCAGGACACGGAGTGAATTTAAGGGATAACAAGTTTATTTAACAGACGTTTCAAAAAAGACCAAATAGTTTCACATTGAACAGACAGCCTTGCTGGAGATTCCAAAAAGCCATTGAGCATAATCGCTGCCGGTGGGCTGGGTCAACCGCCTCTTAAACCCCAGCCTCCAGCTGTATCCAATAATGGAGCCACGCCTTCATCTGCAATCAAGCAGGGTAGCCACTCCCCCAGCTCTGCAACAGCTTACCTGTTTAACTAAGAAAATGGTGAAACATGAAGGGGGAAAAACGCCAGCCGTGACACGCCCCCCACAAAAAGACGGCACCTTAGGTGGCGACTCAGTGACGCAAACAATTCATTTATATTTACAGTATGGTTCAAAACAAAAACAATTATATTGAAATTTCACAAGACCCCCCCCCCATCATACCGCCTCACGTTTACTCCTCTGTCCGATTCTCCTCCTACAGTCTCGCAGTGGGCCCCCCGCAAGAGAGAGAGAGAGAGAAAGAAAGAGAGCAGGGGCAGAATCACAAACTAAATTAAAGTGGCGCGCGACTGAGAGCGTCCGCGACTTTATTTTCAGTGCCTTTTATGCCTTTTATGCCTTTTACGCCTCACACGCGAAAAGTCCCCGGTTCGAAACCGGGCGGAAACACCACTATTTTCCAAAGACCGCAAGCACTCTGAATTTTCCAGTTTTCCTCTAAAAGCACCTTCTGCAAAAATGTCTTCTTCCCCCTCATCACTGACCGACGGCACATCAGGGTTGGCCAGATTGGGATTTTCAGCAACGGAAGGTAATAAAACAGATTGGACAGAGGTTAGCAAGGAGGATTGTGCAGGCTCAATGGACGTCGCAGAATAATAAGGCTTAAGAAGATTTACATGACATAGTTGTACTTTTTTTCTACGGTCAGGTGTGGAAATTAAATAATTTAGATCAGAAATGCATTTTTCTATTTTATAAGGACCTAAAAATTTAGCTTGAAAAGGATTGTTAGATGTAGGTAATAATGCAAGCACATGATCCCCAGGATTAAAACTGCGAAGTTTAGTCCTGCGATCAAATAAGCGTTTCATTTTCGTTTGTTTTTCTCCTAACGCTTTCTGAGCTGCAGCACAGGCTTGGTATAGCCGGTACCGGAAACCACTGTAATAGTCCACAACATTTTCAGGAGGTTTTCCGGTTTGCCATTTGTCAGCTAATACAGCTGTAGGACCACGAACTTCATGTCCAAAGACCAATTCGTTAGGACTGAAACCTAGGCTCTCTTGTGCAACTTCTCTTATGGCCAGCAAAAGCCACGGAAGACCTTCTTCCCAATCCGCTCCCAACTCAGTACAATATGAGCGTAAAAGAGCTTTCAAAGTTGAATGAAATCGCTCTAAAGCTCCCTGACTTTGTGGGTGATATGCCGTGGAAACATTATGCTGCACTTTAAGTTGTTTTAACGCCTTATTAAACTGTTTGGACATGAAGTTTGATCCCTGATCCGTTTGAATAATGGAAGGAATACCGAAGGTAGACATAAAGGCGGTTAACGCCCTTTGAATAGACTTAGCAGTAATAGAACGCAGGGGGTAAGCTTCTGGATAACGGGTAGCTTGACACATTATAGTTAACAGATAACAATGTCCCGCACGGGAATGAGGCAACGGACCGACACAATCAGCCAAAAGATATTGGAAAGGTTTAGACACAACCGGAATGGGACACAAAGGTGCTACTGGTAGGCTTTGGTTTGGTTTACCCGTGATCTGACAGGTGTGACAGGTTTTAATGTAATTGGCAACATCTTTTTTTAGTTTTGGCCAAAAGAACTTCCGCATCACCCTGTTATAAGTTTTCCGAACACCAGTATGGCCTGCTGTGTCGTTATGAGAAAGTTGTAACACAGCTTTTCTAAACACAGAGGGAACAACAATTTGGACCACATGGTCATCATCAAAAGTGTCGGCCCTCAAAACCCATTTACGGCATAGCAACCCCTTATCCAAATAATAACCAGATTGCGTGTCCTCTAACTTATCCGCTGGAATGATTTGATCAAACAGACTTTGTAAGGTAGGATCGTTAGTTTGTTCTTTAACTAAGGTTTCACGAGAAAACTCAAAAGGCGAAACATACAATATGTCAGTTGTATCCCCATAGGGAAGCACGCTTTCCGTAACTCCCGTATCCGAAGCATTTTTAATAAAATCTATTTCATCTTTCACTATATCATTATTCACAACAACTTTCAAGTCATTTTCTTCCACTGCATCAGGTTTTATTTCTTTAGCGGAAGAGATTTCTGCCTGTCCATTTAGTTTTATTACAGCTGGGGTAGACTTAACAGTATCGGACATGGATTTTTCCGATGTAGTTTCTTGGGATACCAGATCACCAAAAATAGTGTTCTCTAGACTATACGACAAAGGATTCTCTTTTTCTGAAGCTTGTTGGTGAGTCATAGAACGTGTAACAGCACATGATGTGAAAATTTCAGGAAATTGCTTACCCGCCTCATCTTCATATTTGTGGGGTTTATCTGTTACCACGGGGAGAAGTGCGCCACCTACTGCCTGACCAGCTAGGTCATTTCCCAGTACCACAGACACATCTGGTATTGGGAATTGTGGACAAACGCCCATCACCACTTCTCCGGTCACCAGCTCTGAAGACAAGACAAAAGTATGTAACGGAACAGTTGTATACCCAGCCATAGTTTCAATAATGACACTACGGCCAGTAAATGAACCCGCCGAAAAAGGCAAAGCATTGGCCAGTATTAGGCTTTGGGAAGACCCCGTATCCCGTAGAATTTTCACCAGCTTCTCATCATTCCCCAATGAAGCTACTCCATCTGAAATGAAAGGAGCATAATCAGAGATTTTGCCACGAATCAACGATTCTTCTAGCAGACCAAATGAGCGAGGAGTGGAACACAAGGGAGGGATTGTTTTGGCCATAAGACCCACAAATTTAGGATCATTACGGTTTTTCTTAGGGCATTCATTTTTCCAATGGCCCTTCGCTTGACAACTATGACAAGAACGATATAAGATTAATTTTCCATCCGTGCCAGCCACTTCTTTCACTTGGGAAGACAAACCGCCTCCTTTGGAGGTTAGCTGACTTGAACCAAACCCAGAAGTCTGGGGACGAGAATCAAAACCACTTTGATGTAAGCTATCACGTCGGAAACCACCGCGGGAACCCCGACTTGAAAAACCACCTCTTCTAATGAGAACAAACTCATCAGCCAGCACAGCTGCTTCCGTTGCGGTAAGGGCTTTGCGTTCAGTTACGTAAGTGGCAATGTCCTGTGGAATAGAATTTTTAAATTGCTCCAAGGCTATTAAATCACGCAGTTTCTCATACGTATCCGCGCCAGTAGCATTACACCACCTGGTAAAATGAAGCAGCATTTCACGGCAAAACTCAACATGAGTTTTACCCTCACCACGCCTCCATTTCCGGAACTTCAAACGATACGCCTCTGGCACCATTTCATAATTTTTCAAAACGGCGTCTCTAACTGTACTGTATGATAACAATTGTTCCTCCATGAGGGCAGAATATGCTTCCTGCGCTTTACCCACCAAAACTGATTGTAACATAATGATTTGTTCATCTTCGGGCCAATTACAAGTTTTAGCTATTCGTTCAAACAAGACAAAAAATGTATCAGGATCTTTTTCAGAGAATTTAGGAACCAATCTCAGATTACGAGTAATATCACCATGACCCGAAACAGAATATTTCAGAGAACCTCGCTGTTGCAATTTGTCACGTTCTAAAGCCAAATTAGCTTGCGTTTTATTTTCCTCAATTCTCAACTTCTCCATTTCAATTTCTGCATGTTGTCTCATTCTCATTTCTTCCTCCAATTGCAACTTTTTCATTTCAATGTCATACTTCATTTTTTCTAATTGAACCTGGTCCCGAAATGACCTTTTTGATTCTGACTCGGATCCAGATTCCGAATCCGACACAGGTTTTTCCACAAGCTCAACACTTTGTTCAGCGGCCAGCTGTAACGCCAATTTACGCAACTCGGCTTTACTAAGTGAAGACGTGGGGATACCACCCCAAAAAATCACAAGCTGTTTTAATTCGGCTTTGTTAAATGACACAAATATTGTGTTTGAAGGCTCTTTAAGGAAGTTTTTCAACTTCTCACTTTCAATTTTACCTATATCTTGCGCCATGACAATTTAATGCTTTCACCGCTTAAGGGAAAAAAGAAAAAACGGCTCAATGCAACGCTCGTTACCAGCAAAGGGCGTGCAAAACAAAATGAGTTTGCCCCCCCTTCTATCTAATCTCTGCCTGTACGTGTGACTTACGGGAGGTTTTTAATCACAATACCCGACGATGACACACAACCAAAACTGATTGCCTATACAGAGCGGGCGTGAACCCGAGCTTCAACCGGCTACACCCGTGTACACACGAAAAAAACAAGCTAAAACAACAAACAGGGTTAGTTCACCAAATAACCTCTAAATGGTGAACTAAGCTTCAGCCTAACCGGGCAAAACTCAGTTTTTTTGTTTTACTCCCCCCTTATAGAAACGTCGTGCAGAGAGCACCTCCAAGCACCGCTCAGTGTTTTCACAGCATTACACTGACGAATCTCCAGCACCTGTACCAGGCTTAATTCATAAGTTAATTGCTTAGTTCACACAGGTGATTGTCCTTCAAAACACCTGCCAACCTTAACACTCCTTACTTCAAGACAATTAGGGTTAACTCAAGCAGCACTGCCTAGAGAGAGAACCACTAGCAATACCTCAAACCACAATTTTAATTTAAAGAAGGTATACAAACCTCTTTAACACCGCTGCAGTTAGACCTGTAGTCGTTCTTAGCACAACAACCAATTTCTAGGGCGCGAACATACGCTGCCACCACCGCACAAAATACCTTTAAATTGCTTCTTTTAACAGAAAGCAATTTATCCCGGACGAGCTCCCAAAAATTATGTGACGACCCGGCTCAAAGCCCATCACATAATTTACCAGGACACGGAGTGAATTTAAGGGATAACAAGTTTATTTAACAGACGTTTCAAAAAAGACCAAATAGTTTCACATTGAACAGACAGCCTTGCTGGAGATTCCAAAAAGCCATTGAGCATAATCGCTGCCGGTGGGCTGGGTCAACCGCCTCTTAAACCCCAGCCTCCAGCTGTATCCAATAATGGAGCCACGCCTTCATCTGCAATCAAGCAGGGTAGCCACTCCCCCAGCTCTGCAACAGCTTACCTGTTTAACTAAGAAAATGGTGAAACATGAAGGGGGAAAAACGCCAGCCGTGACAGATCACAATACGTACAAACAAACATATGAAAATATGCAAATATTGTATATTAGTACATGTACACAGTCCAACATCCAAAATAGAGATAGAATAACAAAATTCTGTGTGCACCTTCACTGGTTTCCAAGATGCTTAACAGAATAAAAAACAAAGGAAACATGAAAACAAGCAATCCAGTGGGAAGAAAGTAACCACCAGTTTGGAGACACATGGCCATAACCTGCACGTGGGGTTAAAGCATCACACCTATTTATCTTTTGTCAAAATATGAGGTGTGCGACGCATGCATGAGGCATCGTCTGCTTAATACAATCGTCACGTTTGATTTACTTTCCTTGGTTACATAACCACTGTGAAAAAATAAACACTGGGCTCTTTCAATAGAAAAGTGAAAAGAAAATCGATTAAAGATTCTGCCTCATGCTCATGCAGTATATATGAGAAACATCACTCAGTAAAACGTTACCTGGCTCAGCTTTTTGCCGATTAAATCTGGATTACAAAAACATATACCTATATCCCTTAGCGCTCATACTGATAATATAACAATTGGTGAAGTAAAATTTATGTAATGTTAGGCTTAACAGGGTTTGCAGTGTGGCTTAATGTCAACTGGGCTTATAACTCCAAAGTAGTCGGCTCAAATCCTATGTGGCAGGCAGCTGTTGTACCCTGAGCAAAGGTATATAACCTGAATTGCTTCAGTAAATATTCAGCTGTATAATGGAATGTATGTCATTAATGCAAGCTGTGTACATTGCTCTGGATAAGGGTGTCGGCTAAAAGCTAAATATATTAATACATATATTATTTATGTAATATAATGTCATTGATATTTTTTTTATACATGTGTCACAAACAAAAATGCTGCTCATACTTTGTGATGATAGAATACACTGAGACATTTCTAAAGAATGATAGGATACAAACACACGAGTCTTGAAAGTACAAGAAATACTCATCTGTCCTGGCTGAGAGGCTGGGCATTTGGCCCTTCATGGGGCTAACAGGGCTAACCTGCTGCTGAGCCCCAGAGTATCAGTCGCCATTCACATGGACCTGGATATTAAATGTCCATTATCTTGCTTTCAGAAAAGTATTGTATGGATCGATATTTCATTACCTGACATAAATTGTAATGTATTTTTAAGTAGATCTGATAAAAATACATTAGCTGAATTCAATAAACAGTAATTTTTTGCAAGTGTGTGTTGGGGACGGAGGGCTTGCTTTTCTTGTTGTTATTTTTAGACGTTTTCTTATTTAGTGATATGTCGTCATTCTCTTGTCAGGTTTTGGAGAGGCTGCGGAGCATTTCAGAACACAATCGACTTTTGAGAGGTGGAAAACACTCGGATATCATGACTAATTTGTCAGCGTGTATCCTGATCCTTTGGCTAAACCCTTGAGTACAGCTTCCACTGGCCAAGCATCAAGACTTATAGTGAACAAATGAGCTCACTGAAAAAACAAAATCAGAAAGACATAATCCCAGCGCCAAAAGAAACTATTACCAGAGATGTTTAGCCTTCTAATAAAACAGACTGTCTATTGTACGTCTCTAACACTGCATGTATTTTAATCTGAAATTTTTACTTATTTTAAATCTTCATTTTATCTATACCTCTCTTGTGCATTGTCTCTCTATGGTTGTTTTTAATTGTATTTTATTCATTTTCATTGTTTCATGAGTTTATTTTTGTTATATAATTTTAGTTAAAGAGTATTGTTATTATTTTTTACTGAATTTTCTCTCACATTTCTTTCCCATTGAAATTTCTTCTTGCACACACTGTTTGGTTCATAATATCTGATTTTCTATATAACATTATCCCACATCCTCTCATGGTGAGATGGTGGTCATTAAGTCTGATCAGAGGAAGAGCCTTGTACTCTCCTCAAACCTAAATGATTCACAGCAGTTCTACATTTCCAGTAAACAACAAATGGTAACAGTTGGGTAAATGCTGGATGACAAGTATATGCAATGTAGAGGCTAGCACACAAGTGCGGTTCACCCATCAATTAAGCAAGAGATATCCCAGCATGCATAGTGTCATGCACGGTGCCTATAATTCTGACTAGCATCACAAGGAGAAACTCTGGAAAGGCGGGTGATTTTGGAGGGAGCTTCAGTGACCAAGACAGCTCAACTGGCCGATGTCCATAAGCTACAGTGTCTAAGGTGATGTCAGTACAAAACTAAAAAAGAAAACCGTCATCAGAAAATGCCAAAGCACAAACTCTAGTATTGTGATTCAAAATTAATGCAAAACAGGTAAGCAAAAGCAGATAAATTGACTTCAAACTGGGGCAAGAGCAGTCGGTTTGATTAAAAAAAACGGTGGGTGGCCCAAGAGCCTACTGAATGGGGTCCCTGTTTGACCAGAGCAGCCACTGTGCGTGACAAGATGAGAAACGCCTTGCCAACAGAAACCCTCCCTTCCTGCCTGGGCAACCTTATGACCAATTGTGTTGCCCCATAGGACCGCTGTCCACAGTGAACACTGCCAATGGCCTTGATCCCCAACAGCGGGTTGTATCAGGTGGTTTCATATTTTTAACCCAGTGTTCCCGGAGAAGGAAGAGATCTCTAACACGAAAGGAGATTACAGGACTGGAGGGAAGTTAAGAGGAAACAGAAACAGAGTTCCCTTTCCCAAAGCCCAGTACTTTCTCAGTAATAAACCAATCATATCTCCATCTAATTCAGGAAAATAGTACTTACACACATCTATCTATCCCACATCTATCTGTTTCCAGTCATTTCGTCAAACTGGAGTGCACACAAGGAAACACAAGAATTTCTGAGGTCTGTGATCTCCGGTCAAGAAGACACATTTTTATTTGCAACTTTTTTTTCGCCCCCTTTTCAGTTATCATTAGGAACATTCTTCATGGTGACTGGAAGAGACTTTCTCAGATCACAACGCCCCGTGCGGAACTGAGGTTCAAAGTGAGAACAGAAGTGTTATTAAATGGAGAAATTAATCCTGCAAATGATTTGTGCATTGCAGCACAGAAGCAGTGCAACAGATCTATTTGTCAGCCCTGTACGACTCCTGTTCCATTGATAGTGTGTTCCTCCATCAGCAAATGTGTAATCACTTATCACACTGCAACAGATTCTCATTAAGTATTCAGACACACTATGTAACCAGTGCCTGCAGCTCGGTGCCACAATCATACGGTGAAGCAGACCATGATGAGTCACGGACAGAAAATCCACAGTTCAACCCAATTAGACAGAAAACCCCAAAGACACAAAGCGTGAGGTACCTGCAATGAAAGGGCGAAGATATTCAACTGGACTACCTTAAGTATTCTCAGACTTCAACACCACTGGCTAAAAGAATACAGTCAACATAAACAGAAATGAAACACAGACATCAATCCAGCATCAATGTTGACACCATAAGACTGATTTACAGAACAGCCTTTAATACCATTGCTGAGCCATCTGTAATGTATCTCATTGCAGTTATTGGCTGAGACAGTGGAAGGCAGGACAGGGCAACTGCTGCATGGGCAGGGGCAATCATTTTATTCCCATCTCCAGCCTTAGTTATGTAACAGGAGCAAATGGATGAATGACGAGTCCACCTACTTGATATACAGTTACTGATGAGACCAGCAGGAAGCCAGAAGTACCCAGCAGGCTTCCAGTTGCCTACTGGAGTCGCTTTACACTGGGGTCCTATGACAGCGGATTCCAAGAGAGGTATCAGCCAAAGCAATCCGAGATGTAGTGGACACTCTCATGACCTTACTGTGCACTGAATCCCAAAGCTATTATGATTTTATCCATGCTTGGTGTTTATCCTTCTGAAAAGGACATAGTTAATTAATTCAACACTACACTTTGTACTTTGGCATTGTCTCACCATGTCAGTTATGTAACACACTGTGCAGTACAGAAGAAAAATAACTTGCAATCCCACACTTGACTTGAACAAGCAGTAATAGGCGACTCTATTTATGATCCTAGTTCTTTGACACAAGAGAGCTCCTAAACCACCTGGAAAAACTCAATGCCCCAACTCCCACAGTCACAAACATATCCTTTGAGAGCAGTTGAATTTGAAGTCCCAAAACATAAACTCCTCAAAAGAAGTTCGGAAACGTTATTTCGGTCGATTATTCCTCCCCTTTAATAATACCAATTGGTATTGTATTTTATATCGTTGGAAAGCCTGATTAGTCACCTTTACAACGAGGTACAACTTGTAAGGATCGTGCATTCGTGGAATGAGCAACACAGCTAACCGTGTGGGTAGCGGCCCAAAAAAATGTGCCAAAATCCCCTGCAATATTCTTCTGTTGGTATTCACTCTCGTTTTGAGTTGCTTGGTGGACTGGATGATTGCACTCTCCCACAGTAATAAGGAAAAAACAACACATATTGGCCATTTTTACACTTTATTCATTTTACACTGTCAGGGACCTCAGTAGCGTGTGGAAGATCCATACGCAGCCACAACAGCTTGGCACCTCCTCCTCATGCTGGTCACCAGCCTGGTCACACACTGCTGTGGGATGGCATCCCATTCCATCCCACTGGCATACACCTGCCAGCACTTGAAGTTCAAAACGAGAGTGAATACCAACAGAAGAATATTGCAGGGGATTTTGGCACATTCTTTTGGGCCGCTACCCACACGGTTAGCTGTGTTGCTCATTCCACGAATGCATGATCCTTACAAGTTGTACCTCGTTGTAAAGGTGACTAATCAGGCTTTCCAACGATATAAAATACAATACCAATTGGTATTATTAAAGGGGAGGAATAATCGACCGAAATAACGTTTCCAAACTTTTTTTGAGGAGTTTATAAATCATATGATGCTAATGGTCATGGTTTAAAAAAACCTGAGTTTGCTCCTACAGGAATGAGCACTCACTATTAAGGATTTGCACACAGAAACACACAGAAACACACACACATACACACACACTGTAGTGCAGCTTTCATGGATCCTTCTTGTCCATGATCCATGATGAATCCATTCATAAGTGCCACAGACCTGCTGAACCGGCCCACAACACACATTAACCTTTCAGTCTGAGCTGAAGCTGAGGAGGAAGGACCAGACAAGGAACTACTGTACACATCTGAAACTCCACCTGAAACCTTAGAGAACATGCTGTCAGTACATGAAAAACAAATACAACATATAAAGAAAAAACCACAGCTATGTGGAAGTGCGTGTTTTTCACCTCTTGTGTTCTCCCTGGCTTTGGGCATTTTCCAAAGCAGAGCATTGAGCGCCACTTGCTGTTACAACAGCTGAGTCACTTGTGGTCGCCATTGGCTGTTTACTTGAGACACCTTTGATTTAGTAATCTGGCCCGTCTTGTACAAGGTCACCCTGACACCACTTTCATTCCATTACGTTAATTTAGCGGATGCTTTTATCCAGAGTGACTGACAATGAAGAAGAACATAAGTTCAATGACCTGATTAATATGTGTAATAGGGACAGACCTGACTTACAACATTATTAGACCAGCAGGTATATGCTGTATGTAACATTACTAAAGCACTAATACAACATTATTAGA
This sequence comes from Ilyophis sp. 1 JC-2022, assembly GCA_022702515.1. NCBI lineage: Eukaryota > Metazoa > Chordata > Actinopteri > Anguilliformes > Synaphobranchidae > Ilyophis > Ilyophis sp. 1 JC-2022. Next base: position 51,118,623 of record CM040405.1, on the reverse strand, counting down.
CCAGCAGGTATATGCTGTATGTAACATTACTAAAGCACTAATACAACATTATTAGACCAGCAGGTATATGCTGTATGTAACATTACTAAAGCACTAATACAACATTATTAGACCAGCAGGTATATGCTGTATGTAACATTACTAAAGCACTAATACAACATTATTAGACCAGCAGGTATATGCTGTATGTAACATTACTAAAGCACTAATACAACATTATTAGACCAGCAGGTATATGCTGTATGTAACATTACTAAAGCACTAATACAACATTATTAGACCAGCAGGTATATGCTGTGTGTAACATTACTAAAGCACTAATACAACATTATTAGACCAGCAGGTATATGCTGTATGTAACATTACTAAAGCACTAATACAGCATTATTAGACCAGCAGGTATATGCTGTATGTAACATTACTAAAGCACTAATACAACATTATTAGACCAGCAGGTATATGCTGTATGTAACATTACTAAAGCACTAATACAGCATTATTAGACCAGCAGGTATATGCTGTATGTAACATTACTAAAGCACTAATACAGCATTATTAGACCAGCAGGTATATGCTGTATGTAACATTACTAAAGCACTAATACAACATTATTAGACCAGCAGGTATATGCTGTATGTAACATTACTAAAGCACTAATACAACATTATTAGACCAGCAGGTATATGCTGTATGTAACATTACTAAAGCACTAATACAACATTATTAGACCAGCAGGTATATGCTGTATGTAACATTACTAAAGCACTAAGACAACATTATTAGACCAGCAGGTATATGCTGTATGTAACATTACTAAAGCACTAATACAACATTATTAGACCAGCAGGTATATGCTGTATGTAACATTACTAAAGCACTAATACAACATTATTAGACCAGCAGGTATATGCTGTATGTAACATTACTAAAGCACTAATACAACATTATTAGACCAGCAGGTATATGCTGTATGTAACATTACTAAAGCACTAAGACAACATTATTAGACCAGCAGGTATATGCTGTATGTAACATTACTAAAGCACTAATACAACATTATTAGACCAGCAGGTATATGCTGTATGTAACATTACTAAAGCACTAATACAACATTATTAGACCAGCAGGTATATGCTGTATGTAACATTACTAAAGCACTAATACACACTAAATACGCTAAGCAACATACAAATCCTGAATTTACGGGGATAAAAAAAAACGAAAAACAAATCCTGAATTGATGGTGACAAATATTGCAATTATCTATGGCTATGAATGTTTATGAATTTCTGATTATATTATAAGCCTAAAAAGGATGATACTGAAATATAATTTGATTGTATCTGATTGGTCTGGAAGGATAAAGGAGGGTGAGTGGGGCTTTAAGACTACTGTGAAATGAACTGGATGTGATTTGTTGAATACAGAAATAAAATTTTAAAAATGTAGTGTGCCGGAGAAAACAGATGGGTTTAGGCAGTAGAACCCTGGCAAGAGCCCAGACTATTTTAACTTTTCACCTCAGGGTCAGATGTTGACAAAATCCACCTGTTGGTCTATGCTTATGACACCACAGGAAAGAATAATTTAAATGTTTGGCACCCTGGTATCACGTAAGATGGATAACATTTTGGGCATCACTGACACTGTGAAATCTCTGTGACACTGTTCCCCATTGTTGCATGAACAAACAACTTTTACCAACAAAACCAAGTTTAAATGTAAAAGATTCAGTATGGTTTTCAAACTCATTGAGACTTTTTAAAGCCTTAGCAGACCCATAAGTGGCAGACTGATAAGAGTATCCTAGTCATGCTTAAAGGGCAATTCCACTGAAAAACAACATTAACCTTATTTAACAGATCTTGGCGCAACTAATTAAGTCTCTTTTTATAGTTGGCCAAAATTATTTCTGGGCTATGATATCCGCAAATAAAGAGTACATTTTGGTAGAGGTATACGTTATAATGACATACACCTCTACCCTTTCTCGTTTTTGAAAAACTACAGTGGGGTCAAGTAAGTTACATCGGCACGTAGGCATAGCCAGCGAGGGAAAAAACAACGCCGTGTCTGTCACTGTTCTGAGTAGGGACACATCATAGATCAAGCTAGTTATCATTGCTAATTTATTATAATGTCAGAAAATTACATTGACACGTTTCCTGAAGATATTTTGGCAAAATAGCAAACAGGACGCAAGTGCTGTCCTTATGTGGTTACAGAGTGGACAAATGATCCAACTCAATGGATACCTCTGGATCTCCTCTGCCTTATTGAATCCCCTGGTAAGGAACCATGTCACTACATTATGATCTATGACCATGAAAAGTAGACATTAGCAAGCTGACCATAATCGAATGGTTGAATACATTCGATTACAGAAGCAATGTTAACGATTGCAATGTTTTTAATATAGTACTAGATTTTGTCGTAGGTGGAAGACTTCAGTTTTGATCCCGAATACACGGCCGGATCCGGAGCTGAGCGTGCGGCCAACCCGGGAATACTTCGCCATGAAACTGTGCCCGGTCACACTCATTGCAGCAAACATTACCATTTCAGTTGGCATTGCGGTAGTTACCACACATAGGCTACACTACTCATTTACCCAGGTTAAACGTCAAGGGTGAACGTTAGAGGACCGGGAGGTGAAATGAGTGGGCTAAGTGTTGCACACTTCTGGCTAGGCTAGCTAATATGTAATCACGATACCAAAAGTAGATAAATGAAGGGCCGTATTTCCCGTTTTTCTGGAGACTCCAGCTAATGGGTGGTATTCCTTCAGTAGAACTGTAACATTAGTGGCTAACTTGCTGCTGCAGGACTAGTAGTTAAATTCCCATTCCCAGCTCTGGTTGTATTCAGTGGGAGTGGCAACCTGTGACTGCCGTGACACCGCCCATAAACTGTAAGTTGTAGTTCACAGTAAAGCAGGTACCTGATACATGCGCAGTAGTTTGGGGCTATATATCAGGATTACTATAGCTCATTTTAATCAGGAGGAAAGCTACTTTTCTGCAAATCAAACATCAACATTTTTTGGTGTAATTCCCCTTTAAAGAAAATGAAGCATTTTGTGAATGTTAATGAAAAACAAGAGAGTAATCAAGTAAAGAGCTAATATTTTTCCTCAAAAAAAGTCTGTTTCAGGCAAACACTGACGTTCTTCCTTTGTCTGTTCCAGCCACTGTGATTGGACAGCTTTCACTAACATGAATGGACCTCTTACACACCCTGCTCTTTCATTGTAATACTTACTGTAAGCTAAGTAAGAAACCTGTCATTTCCAGCTCAGAAGCTCACAGTTAACCTGAATTTTGTAATTAAACTGTGGATGGTAGCAAGGGTCATTTATATAGAACCCTGAGTGGTAACCAATGTAAATAACGTGAAATACAATAGCATAATAGCATAATGATCATAATTACAGATGTACAAAGTGTTGCGCTGCCGCTACTAGAATTCTTAAAATTGCCATAATGATGTCATTCAGCGCTGTTGTGTTATGATTACTCAGACAGACGGCTCTCTAAAAAAAGGCCCATTTCTTATTATTGAGCCATCGAGCTGTCGTACATCTTCCCTGTAATTAATGTGCCCAGGTGGGCTGACATGAGTAATCCTTCAGCTGCTGGTCAGAATTGAACATTTTGAGCTTGTTGTTAGAAGAGAACATTGAGTGAGGCGCTCTGGGACTATCATTACGCCATTTTTATATCCGGAGACAGCAGATACAGAACAGGCACATCAGGGATACTGCAGTTTCGTTGCACAGCCTGAGGAGTCTCCCAGCCCGTCTCCTGAAGAACCCATTTTACCAGCGCCTGACTTAAACCCCCGTCCTCCTGGGGCTTCTTTTAGATCCTCGATGTGCTTCTACATTTTCCTTCAACTTCTACTGTACTAAGCCATTGACAGATGTGCACAATTCCAAGCCAGCGATAGATACATTTAAAATTAATGTACTTCTGATAAGAAGCATTCTTTCCTAATGAGTGGAACGGATGGCTTAAATAAGAGATAAAGTAAAGCAATTAAGCGCATAGGCAGAACTAATTAAAGGGAGGAAAGAGTCTAAGAGGGAAGACCGCAGGGCTTGGTGTTTGAATCTACACAGTACTTTAATCTGAGAAAAAAAGTTCTATCATTTGTATTGCAATGTCAGGAAGCAGAGAGCATCCCAGGTATTAGACCAGTCTGCATGGTACGCTGCTGCTGCTACTACTACATAGAGAAAAGCAAAGCAACTACTGCAGAAGCTATAAAGGTAGGTATTAAACAGAACATTTTATTATGAGGGGATATTAAAGGATAATTATAAAGAATGAAAGGCGAATACACTTATGGCGTCTGGAACACACCGTCCTTCAATAAGTGATTCTACAAAACCATTCCCAATGATACCACCAAGTTTCCTTCAACACCACGCATGCATGTGTGTGTGCTACATGTGAGAGTAAACAATGGAATTCCCAGCACAAAAGATTAATGGTCATTCCCCAAGGATATTTACTGTGGGAGGAGTGATAGGAAACTTGTTTGGTCTTTTTGGGTGAACAGTTCAAGTGAAATATTTGATATTTCATATTAAATGTGTGTACTTTACAAAACATGCGATTTATTGAGAAACTGAACAGGTGACAGGAACTAGAGAGTAAAAGCAATTTACTAAAATTGAACTAACCACTCTGAAATTAGTATATGTGGGTGTGTTGCATATTCTCTTACCTTATAGTTAGTACCATAAAATCCAGTACATACTCATACATCTCGATAGTTACTGTTATTCTTAAAACAAAGTGTGTCGTTTGTCATTTACTCTTATACGAAAGGCTATGCAATGCTGCACATGCCCAGCTTTCTCTAGTCACAGCCAGTGTTGGCATTGCCTTCCCCCGGGTTATGCAGTGTTCTGTGGCGGGTGGAATGAATCCTCGGCTTCCTCTCTGACCGCCCGGTCCACCTTCTCGGACAAATTTATTCCCCTGCTCGACACATTTAAGCACAGTTCAATAGTACAAGCTGAGAAAAGTTCAATTCGATGAATGCCGAGGTGCGATTCAATTACCTGTGGAATAATAGGAGCAGACCAGCCCTGCTCAAGCTTGCAACTCAATTCATTAGCGTCTGCCTGGAGCATATTTATTCGATTCATTGACTGATTACAGACGCAAGACAATGTTTTTTTCCTCATTCAATTGCATGAAAGAGAAATTTAAACTGTTCTCTAGACACATCTGTGTCTGGTTCCCAAAGCACATCTGGCTCGCAAAGCATAAGAGATTTCATTAAATATTTTACAGTATATTTAGGTCCATTTGCCTCACCTGTTGATGTGAATTCTTACATTTTATTTAATGTCCAGCTCTCGTAAAAAGTTCAGAAGGGCATGCCAATTTCATTCAATATCCTTTAATAGATTTCAGTTAAAATTCTACAGTTAACTGGCTTGTTCTGTTCAGGTCTTTTTAAGGTGGGAAAATATATCATTAAAAAGAGGAGTAATGTCAATTCTGTTTGAATGATTAACTCAGTATTTTACCAGCATTTCTTCATTGTACTACAACCACAAATATCAATGTGTACAATCATGAGAACACAGTTGCCAATCTCGCAATGAAATAAAGTACAGTAATAGGCCTACAAAAGCAAACTCAAAAATGAAAGCAATTCCAGCTCGAAAGCAGGTCCCATAATAAAGCAACTTTCAAATGGATCACAATTGCAATTGCAGGCATTTGGCTTTACTCAAAGAAAAGGCCAATACAAAAGCCCAGCATGTTAAGCAAAGGCCAAAAGCTAAATTTTCTAAAGTTTAAAATGGCTCAGTTAAAAAATATTGTAAGAAGACATTTATTAATGTGAATTATATAAATGGTACAAAACATAAAACGTAAGAAAAGTGCATTTCAATGCTGTGAAGAGTAATAAGAGTAAAATAATGGCCAATAGCTCTCATTTAATTCCTCTTGTACCCCCTGGTGGCCAAACGGATAACGTACATTGGTAGGGAAAAAATCTAGCAACGCACACCGTGTTATTTAAATCAACAACTTTCTTTGGAACATGTTCGGTCATTGCCCGTCATTCTTTTAGGTTTACTAGAGTTACAAACGTCTATCTCCCACCTTATGGGCTCTATCAAGCCACTCTCCCAGGACTATTTCCTCGGTCCCTAAATTATGAGCCAAATCATCAAGCTATGATTTAGTTTGATTTCCTTCACGGACACTGCAATGCAATAAAGGCTTAAGTGCCGGATTGAAATTGACGTACTAAAACGTTCTCATTTCAAATCTCACAACCACAAAACAGTTTGGCTAATTATGTCCATTAGGCGCCATGTTTACCGATTACGTAGTTGTCAATAGTACGAATGTTGATGCTGTACTTTTAATGACCAGTTCAGTGGTTTGACGTCAGCTTCATGGATTCGATGGGCTTACAGGCAACTCCCTATGAGCAGTACCCCCTCACACCTCCACAAACTACAGGCCCCCACTCATCAGTGAGATGCACCACACCTCAAATCTCTCTCCCGGAAAAGATCGTCTTGTGAGTGATATGTGTGGTCATAGATAGAAATGAACAAAAGGTAAATACCGCAGACATCAGGAAGTACTTCTTCACAGAGAGTAGTTGCTGTGCGGAATAGCTTGCCAGGTCATCTAGCAGAGGGAGAAATACTGGGTGTTTTCAAGACCAGGCTTGATACGGTGCTCGGTACCATCTGGTTTGTAAATAGAGTCCTCCGTACCCTTTAGTGGTAGTAAAATGGCGAGCATTGTTGGACCGAATGGTCTATTCTCATTAAGTTATGTCACATAAAAATCCATAAACGCATTACAAAATTGTGTCATTTTGCTAAATTTGCCATTAATGATTCTAAAAACCTAATGATCATGCCTCAGTACTTTAATTTCTGTCGTCATTCTTTATGGTTTTCCATCCTTTCTCCAATACTTCACGACAGTGGACGTTTCATATTTACCTGAATATTCTTCACTGAGAAAATTAATGCATCAATCATAATCCTATTATACTGTATGTATTGCCCTGGGAAAGCTGTGAAAATCCTCTACTGGATTTATGGAAATCCCTGCACATATTCTTTTTTTGATTTCCCAAAACCAGCTGTGTTAAATTTAATAAACATGTTCTTCAGAGGTGTAAAATCCAGGCTCAGAAAGTAAAAGTCCTCCCCACTATTTTGTCCAATCATCTGGATTTGCTAATTAGTACAATTCTTCAGCCAGGTGGTAGAACTAATTAGTGCAATCAGCTGGCTGAGATCATGGGTGGAAGAAAAACATGGCAGGAATTTTACTTTCTGACCCCTGGATTTTACACCTCTGGTGTTCTTTAACCCTAGAACCTGACTATGGAAATGTCCAGAAAAAGAGAGGCTCAAGACATTCATCAGCGGCTGAAAATCAGTCACGTTTATTGATCATTCGGGAGTCGATACACAAGACGATCTAACCATTTGTGTACAGTAGTGCTTTTCCCAGTCACGACACTGCCCCACTCACTCAACACTGAGCAGGCATGCCCACTCACACTCTCTCCCTCCCTCCCTCCCGGCCAGTCACACCGGCCTAAGGTAGTAATAAAGGCAACCTTTAAAAGGACTTTAAAAACCAGCTGTTAGCACCTATCCCCTTCACACAGTAACACTGAAACAGGCTGGACATAAAAAGGGAGACCTACCTAGCATCTGATACCTACAAACACGCCTACTTGTAAGACAGACGGGAATGCATCTACTGGTTCCAAAAAAAATAAATAACCATCCCACCTTTAGGTAGAGTGTTTAGAGTCCTTTTCTCGTGGCAGCACAAGACAACAGCAAGTGTTCTTCATTCTAACGTTTCCCCACTCTTACAAGCACCAATAGTTCAGCTTCAAGAAAACAACACTAAACTTTTTCCTGGATTCTTTCCCTTTTTCTCCCAATTTGGAAGCCAATTGAACCCTATATTATTAAATACCCCCAAGTAGCAACCGCTAGAGAATCACCGCTACACAACCCCGTCAGCTGGTAGTAGGAAGGAGGGCGTCAGGTCCTCTTCAGGGCACGACTCCTTGAGCTCCTGTCCTGACCGTGATTCCAACTCGCCCAGGGCCATTTTGTGCACAACGATTCTCACCGAGTCCCTCCCCCCACCCCGGGAGCAGCCGCCAATCGCCACTCCCTCAAGGCACCGACCATACTCGGATCTGGCAGGACCGAGAATCGAAGCCCCGATCCTCGGAGTGCAACTTCTCAGACTGAAAGTCTGCGATTTTACCGCTGCACCACCGCAGTGGCCGAAATAAAAACAACTCTAAAAGTATGCTTCTCTATCTCCCTTTACTGAAAAAAACAAAACAAAAAATGCACATTGCAATAAAAATAGCGTAAAAAAAAAAAAAAAAAGTTTAAATCAAATACAATAACGTAATTAAGATCACATTTAATAGCTAGCCATTAATAGAGGTAAATAACAATAATAGTCTTAGCCATTTTATAAGTACATGTAGTTATATATAAGGGAAAGAGGGTTGGGAACAGGCTGAGGGTCTGGGGAATGTTGTTAATGCTGGAACGGACTTCAATCGCTTGGACATGGACCCTCCCGTTATTGCTTCACTTAGCGGACAGTATTAACAACCGTACACACACATACATACATACATACACACACACACACAGCCCCGTGTTCTTGAATCCAGCTTAGCACTCCCGCGTTCTGCCACGCGTGCACAGATGGCGATATCATAATGAAGACGGCTGCTTCAGGCTCTTAAGAGCACGGTAGTTAAACGGGGACGTACTCGCAGCTCGTGGACCAGGAGTACTGCTGACAACTTGTGCCACAAGGCCTTGGCAGCTCGCTTCAACACTGCAGGGATCCGTCTATGTGAGATACTTACTGAGGTAAGACAGAAGAAAACAGACTCTTTGGCACATACTGAGTGAATGACAGTCACAGTCCTGGGTGGCGGGAAAGCACTGGGCCTGCAGCTCAGTACATATCTGGTGCTAAGTAGGACTCAAGTGTGTTGCGTTTCTGGCATGGACACAAGACCACATTCAGGAATGTGCCTATTAAATCCAACAAAATAAAAACACGAAACCCCGTCCGATTTTTTCAACGTGGGTACGAGAACGGACGCATATCCAAACATGGGTTGTCTGCTGACCGATACCTTGCGAAAACACACACGTTACACACATACACATACTCACACACCGCCTCCGCACCTTTGGTCACAGTGTGTTACACGGGCAACTGATTTCTGTCCCACTTTCCAACAGTAGCAGTACATTCTATTCAGCTTCATACACTGAAAACACATTCAAATGTGCAATAAATAAACGATAGAGGATCAACAGCTCTGTTAGGCAGCATACGGATAAGTAGATAATAAGCGCCAAACTTGGTGAAAATGGCCCGGTCCTCCCTCTGCACCACTGATCCTCATGCAACTCTTACTTAAGGTCCGCTGTGCGCTTGAGTAGCTAACAGGACCCTGCCTCCCAAGGCCCAATGCATCCTCAACATAAGAAATGGGGTGAGGCTACAAAGTGTTGTGCTTGACATTCTCTCTAGCACTCTCTCTCTCTTTCTCTGTCCGTCTTGTGCGGTGGAGCAATCTGTATAAGGACAGTGTCACTAAGGTGCCACAGTTGTCTTTTTCCGGAATAAATACGCAATATACTGTATATACACATTTTGACCAGGGAACCCTCAATTAAAAATGACTTAATGAGGCTCTTCCTTCATGCCGTTTGAAATAAGACCAATGAACCGAACCTGCTGTAAAGAACTGCGCTGACTGCCAAACACACGGAGGCCCTGGCTCTCCCTGTCTCACTGTGGGAGCCTCCCCTGTGTCTACAGAGAGACGCACGTTCAGCAAGTTCTTAGAACACCTTTTTTTTAAAAACATTTCTAAAACAACTGACATGTGGCTGAGAACACATCAAAGAACAGAACAAGGATGTCTGAACGAACAGGGGAAGAGGAGGGAAGGAGAGATGGAGGAAGAGAGACTTCTACACGGCCTGTGCAGGAATAGGCATAGGGATAGGGAGTGGGGCAGGTGTGGGGGTTGGGGCAGGTGTGGGGGTTGGGGCAGTTGTGGGTGTCGCGGTGGGGGTAGGGGTAGGCATAGGGGTAGGCATAGGGGTAGGGGTGGGCGTACGGGTGGGGGCGGGAGTGGGGGCAGGGGTGGGGGCGGGCGTGGGAGTGGGCGTCGGAGTAGGAGTTGAGGTTGAGGTGGGGGTGACTCCTGGGACAGGGGCGGGGTTGGGCGTGGGCGTGTCTTCTGGGGTGGGCGTGGAGGGAGGAGCAGGTTTATTGAAGTTGAGATCCAGGATGTGCTGTTGCAGGTGCCTGACCCAGTCCTCCTGAACCGATAGGGGCCCCTGAAACTCCACCTCACAGAACCTGGGGGGGGGAGGGAAAGAGTACCGAGCATTAAAGCAGCTAGCGCACAGACATCTATGGTTCTTGCTTACGTAGGGAAAGCCCCATTGGGTGCGATGCAATGTCAATATGACTAAATTGGCAACAAAAAACCAAAATCAGATCAAACAAAATGGCAAAAGCCATTGATGTTTTACTGAAGAAAAGCACCAGCTTTGTCCTGCTAAAGCCCCAGGGGTACTGGCGAGTTCTGTGGAGTTTGTTTACCGTGTGCGCCCCAGCTTGCCACACATATTCCAAACTCAACAGGACATATAATCAAACCAATTACACCACTGAATACACAACACACACAAACAAAAAAAACAACCCTCCAGTGCTTCTCTCTCAGGCTCACCTGCACTTGAGTGAGTACATTTTACCCACCAGCTTGACCAGGGGGGTGGAGGGGGGCTTTGGCACGAGGGCGGGTATGGTGCCGGTACGGGGGGGCTGCGGTGGTCCCGTCTCCCTCTCCCCAGTTTCGGAGTGGGACAAGTGCTTCGGAGGGCGGCGCTCAAAACCTGGGACGGCACGTGAGGACATTTAGTCTATTTTACACAAAGCAACTTCCACGCCCAGCATGAAAGAGGGCACAGTGCAAGCAACCAGGGGGCCACATGTATAGAACTGAGTAAAAGAATGGGTAACACAATGCTCAGGGAGAAAAAGTTGGAAATTTGCACTGTGCAAACACTGACTCCAAACATTGTGTACCTATGGTGTCCAGCGTGCGGCAAGGAACGCAGATTCTCTCATTTTATACTTCTGAATTTCTGCGTGGAAACTCCCTTACGGAGCTTTCTGAGGGCATTTTTCTTCTCAGCACTGTTTATACATGTGGCCCCAGGACGGTTGAAACTACCAGACAAGAGTAGGCAGTAAGGATTTAAATAAAGGATGCTGTAATCGCACACTCGCTGCTACAACAGTATTCATTGACTGCTCGTTTTTTCTCCTCCTCTGAACAAGGTCAGAGATGACTGTTGAAATGACCATTCCTCTTCATCCATGCCAGCGACAGAAGGGTGCTCTATGCCGTTAGTTATTCTCAGCGGATGCTGTGCTGCATAATTTTCCCATTACATTCTCCATCTCCGTGAAGTAATTCCATGAGGCGCTATGATGACTTCACTTCATTTAGGCCAGCCAATGAGCTAACAAGCATTACCGGCAGTAGCCTAGCTTTACTCGCATGGACTTTGTCAGCCTCAGACCAATGTAGTGCCCTCCACTATTATTGGCACCGCTGGTAAAGACGAGTAAACTGAAAACTGAAAAATTCTCTTATGAGAGAAATAATCATGCGCACACGTGGTTTTGTTAAAAATAATTGTCTTAATGAGGGATTTTTTTTTTGCTCATAATAAATTTACTTCAATTAAAGGTTAATTTTTTATTTTTTTATTTTAAATTTTTATAAGTGTAACATTAAGCTAATTCACCAAACGGTGAATTTTTTATAACCATCTTTACCAGGGGTGCCAATAATAGTGGAGGGCACTATTTGTCCAATGTCGACCTCTTGTGTTCAGGAGCTGTACCAATAACATTTTTTGTACGTTTCGGCAACAAAACGACATGAGAATAATAATTTGATGGAAATCGAATGCATACTAGTTTTCATTAGCCGAGTTAAAAATTTCGAAAAAGTATAGGAATATTCGGATACTCATTTGCATCCCAATGAAGTAGTCACACAAAAGCTATTTATTGAAAGCTAAAATATGCTTATTAGGCACTGTAAAATATACTGAACTAAAAAATGAGATGCAGACCTATTGAACATGATGCTCAATACCCAAGGACATATTTTACAAGAACACACATTGTATACATTACATCGGACAGTGCTGTAATTGAAGCTGTAACTAAGACTGGAGCCTTATGGCAGCTATTTTCACATTACAAGGCATGAAAGATGGAAAACCCATTTGAACACATTAATAGTGCACTGTCACCACTACACACTAAAATTTACTCTAATGCAAAAACACAAAAATAGAAATTGAGTCCATTAAAGTGCTGTAGAGTGCATAGAGGGCTGGACAGATGTGAACAGTCATAAAAGCTATAAGACAAGCCACTCCGAAATGAACACACATTGATAAATTATCAGTAACACCAGTATAGACCCTTTCACAAACAACGTCAGAACAAAATGCACGTGCACTGTAACTGGAGGAAAAACAATCTGTTATTCCTCCAAACAGCCGATCATGAGGCCGCACATTTATAGATAACTAGCTGCTTCTAAATTAAACAAACTGATAAAATGCCATCCTCCTGTCGCGCTTCTGGGTGCCAAAACAATAAGAAAGATAAAAACCTTAGATTTTACAGGATACCTTCAGAATCTCCGGATGCAAGCAATTCATCGGGCAGATTCATATTGATAATACCAGGGTGTGGACGGGCATTATGTCATAGTTGTTTACAAATATTAAAGAGGTCTATATCTACATCCTAAAGGCTTTTTTATTGTAAGTGTGAAAAGGTGTGCTATATGTGAGAACATTCCTTTCTGTATGCAAAAACAATGTATGTGGCCACTTACCAGGTACTACAATAGCCTGTGTAGGTAATCGCACGTGAATGTGTGTATATGTGGATGTGAATTGTGTGAACGCATCTGAGTTTTTGTGTGCGTGCACGCGTGCGTATGAGTGTTGTGCATCATTGTGTGTTAGCGCGTGTGTATGAGTGTTGTGAGTGGTTTTGCGCGTGCGTCTCTCACCTCGTGGCGAGCGGACATTAAGCTCACTGCGGGCCACCTGTGAGTGGGGGAGAGCAGCCTGGCGGGATGGGCCCTGCTGCAAGGAGGAGCCCCCCTCAGCTCTGCCCTGTGAGGCGCGGGACGTCCCCCACGCGCCCCCAGTCACCTCACGCCCCGCCCGCCGCCCCAGGGGCAGCCCCAGGGAGGGCCGATGGGAGGACAGGGGTTTGGACGCTCCGGGTGATGTGCGGTCCAAATCAGCCGAGGGAGAGGAGCCACACTTCTGCAACACAGACAGGAGGCAGGTGACCAGACCAGCAGGTACATATGTTCTCAGTGTAAGACATTGTAAGGCATTACCACAAACTAGAAGAAAATGTCAACAAACAAAAAGCAAATTTAAACTGGAATGGCAGTAAAAAAATAAAATTAAAATAAAAACAAAAAAAAACAACAAACCAACAAAAAAACAAAAGAGCACGAGATGAAATAAAAAGTGTAGCGTGGCTGGTAATGGCATCATTAAGAGAAGGGGGATCTCCTTGTGAAAAGCCAACCCGGCTGTTCCTTACCTTCTTAGGGAAGGGCCGGTCGCCCTGCATGTAGCGCCGGTGCATCTCCGCCACCTTGTGCGGCTTGCTGCGCATCCAGGCACTCAGGGTCTCGATGGGGGAGCCATTCACGCACCACTCGGTAACGCCAAACTGCCGCAGGTGAGCTCGGGCATGGCTGGCCAAGGCCTTACGGTTCTCAAAGTAGAACCCGCACAGCTCGCAGCTGGCATCTGAGGCTGGGGGGGGATGAACATTAGTCAGGGGGATGTACTGATATTCCTGATGTGATGAGGCATATCTGTATCAGTAATGTCATTTATGCTTTATGAAATACGCCTCATTCCATCGAATTAACCTTGTTATCTTACTTGCAAAATCCAATTGGAAGCAAGACATCACACCTAATATAGAAGGTTACCAGAAGGCGGAGGAGAGTCAGAGAGTCACTGGGGTTGAGACAGGCTCACCTGAATGAGATGCCCCGTACTTTTCAGGGGAGGACTTCCCCTTGAAGGAGAAATCCAGCGGAGGGGGGGAGAAGGTTTTGGGCGACGGCCTCTCAGAGGACTGCCCCTCGTCTGCCAGAGGCCTCTTCCCCAGCTGGGACACGCCCAAAAAGCCGCCCCCCTTCCCGTTGAGCGAGGACATGGAGAGGGACACGCCCCCCAGGCCGTGCTTCAGGAGGCGGGACCCCGAGTGGAGCATGCTGACGGGGGACTTGCGGGAAAATTTTGGGGGCAGGTACCCCAGCTCCTCCCAGGCGGAGCCGCCCCCCAGGCCGGGCTCCTTCTTCACCTGTCCGGCAGGGGAGGCGCCCTTCTTACGCATGAGCTCCCGCAGGGTGTCGATGGGAGAGCCATTCACCGACCACTCGGTGATGCCCAACTGGCGTAAGTGGGAGCGGGCGTGGCTCGACAGGCCCTTGCGGTTCTCAAAGTACTCCCCACAGAACTCGCAGCGGATGTCCCGCGTCGGCTCGGGTTCAGGGGCGGCTGGGACGGGACGGGGTACAAAAACCCAGTTACATTTCAAAATGACACAACTTTCACTCTTATTATTATGGAAATGGATACCTTAGATTTGCATTGAGAAGCTGCAGGTAAAGGCTACATTCGCAGTAACATTACGAGCTGACAAATGTTGATGTGATGAGGCATATCAGAACTGTCATTTGCGCTTGATGAAATACACCTCATTCCATGGAATGAATCTTGTTATGTTACTTGCAAAATCCAATGAATCATAAGAAGCAAGACATCACAACAAACGTAGAGGGTTACCAGAAGGCCATTGGGAGAGGAGGAGCATCAGAGACCACTGGGTTAAAGAGACAGGCACAGGAGTGTGTCAGATGGCCCAAACTCACCCAGGTTGAGGGGAAGGACGCTGTCATGGCCGCGCCAGCTTTGAGAAAGGGCCTCGGACGCGTACCCCCCCACGGTCCCTGTCCCCTCAGCGCCGCCCGCCATGGCCACCTCCAGCTGCACTGGCTCCGGCTTGGGTTTGGCGGGCAGCCCCGACACCGAAATGCCGCCGCCCATCTTGCGTGCGGTGGGCTGGTGGGATTGGCCAGAGGGGAAGGGCAGGCGCTTGACGAGGCCGGGGGAGGTGGGGGAGGAGGGAGGGGAGCGGGGGGACGTGGGCGGGGATTTGAGGGGCCGGAGCGGGAGGGCGCAGGGCAGCCCGCGGCGGGTGATGAGCTCCCGCAGGGTGTCGATGGGGGAGCCGTTCACCGACCACTCGGTTATGCCCAGCTGGCGCAAGTGGGAGCGGGCGTGGCTCGACAGGCCCTTGCGGTTCTCAAAGTACTCCCCGCAGAACTCGCAGCCGATCTCCTTCAATGGCTCACCTGGAAGAGAGGAGGCTACATCTTACACAATATCACTTCTTTAGCAGAAAGAGGCATAACACTGGCATGGAGCAGGAGAGTCGTCCATCCCCCAAGAAGCAGTGCACTGTAGGTCTGGTACTGCCTAAAGTGCTGAGCTACTCTTGAGCTGATCTTTTGTTGAGCTACTCCTGGATTTATCATTTGTCCATGTAGGCACACTGAACCACATTTTCCTTAACCATTTAGTTCTGTGATATATTCAGAACCCAAAGACTCACCATGAGAGATTGGCGTCAACTCGCCGCCACTCAACCGGAAGACCTGCAAGCTGGCCCTCTCAGCAGCGGTGGGCTTGTACCGTTTGGGGGGAGCCAGCAGTGGAGAAGACGGGGTACGCTTGTGCCCTGACCCTCCTTCCACAGACACGCCTTTGTACAGCCCAGAGGGGGAAGAAACGGGCCGTTTGGTCGAGGAGGTGGAGGGAGGGGACAAGCCAGAAGCCACGCCCCCCAGAACTTGGGAGTCCTCAGGCTGCAGCGAGCTGGCTTTGTGCTTGAAGTCATCTGTGTGGATGAGCTGGTTGAGATAGTCAATGGGAGAGCCCTTGGTCTCAGCGTCCACGACCCCGAAGTGGCGCAGGTGAGCACGGGCGTGGCTGGAAAGACCCTTGCGCGTCTCGAACCAGGCACCGCATAGCTGGCACACAATGTCCTTACTGGCATCCACATCCATTGCTGAAAGGTAAGAGAGATCGCTCGTGTTGGGAAATTACTACAAAAATGCTGTGCACATTGTTGGGAAGGGGGGGTGGTAAGACTTCCAGTTAGGCAATCCTAACCTTCTACTGGAGATAATATATACAGAACACATTACATATCACCATGTACACTGAAACAGCCAATACAAAGACACAAAGAGGGTGAGCGAGTACAGAAAACGCAGCAGGATCCGTGTCCCTTACTTAGGTTGAGGGGGGCATCAGTCTCCTGAGGGGCCCAGAAAGGCTTGGCAGAGGCAGGAGGGGCACTGGAGGGCGAGGCAGTCTTCCTACTGCTGGGCTTGGAGTCCAAGGACCGAAGGGGAGAGGAGGCCGGAAGAAGGGAGGAGATGGGGGCCTTCCGCAGCAAGGGGGAGGCCGAGCGGGAGTTTCCTAGGGTGGCGGGCGAGGAGGAGCGACTGGAAGAGGCTGGCGCTTTAGCGGAGGAGGGATCGGCCACGGGGGACAGCGGGGAGGGCTTTCTCTCCGCAACAGCCACTTTCGCTACAGGTTTGGCCCCGACGTCCTTTCGGGAGGAAGGACTCCCCTGAGGTTGTTTCTTGGCTGAGGAGGAATGGGGGAGCTCCGAGAAGCAGCGGCCATCCCGCTCCTTAATGAGCTGGTACAGGAGGTCGATAGGCGCCCCGCTGCTCTCAGACATCCCGATTCCCAGCTGCCGAAGGTGCGAACGGGCGTGACTGGACAGGCCCCGCCTGGTCTCAAACGGAGCACCACACACCTCACACTGCAATAGGCCGGTGGCTGCGCATAGGGAGTGGTGAAAAGCAGGACATAAGAACAGGGCAGCAGTGAGAGTCTATAATACAGGGCAGCAGTGAGAGTCTATAATACAGGGCAGCAGTGAGAGTCTATAATACAGGGCAGCAGTGAGAGTCTATAATACAGGGCAGCAGTGAGAGTCTATAATACAGGGCAGCAGTAAGAGTCTATAATACAGGGCAGCAGTGAGAGTCTATAATACAGGGCAGCAGTGAGAGTCTATAATACAGGGCAGCAGTGAGAGTCTATAATACAGGGCAGCAGTGAGAGTCTATAATACAGGGCAGCAGTGAGAGTCTATAATACAGGGCAGCAGTAAGAGTCTATAATACAGGGCAGCAGTGAGAGTCTATAATACAGGGCAGCAGTGAGAGTCTATAATACAGGGCAGCAGTGAGAGTCTATAATACAGGGCAGCAGTGAGAGTCTATAATACAGGGCAGCAGTGAGAGTCTATAATACAGGGCAGCAGTGAGAGTCTATAATACAGGGCATTGTAAAAACATGTGAGTGCATTTATTAGTCCATGATTTCAAAGAATGTTTTTCATTTGAAAATTTCCAAAGCAAAGATTTGAAAACACACAAGAAAACCTGGCAAGATTATTACACTACAAGTGCAGACATTCACTCAGATTTGCACTGTTAAAGGCCTACTGAACTTTGTTATAACATAATATTGTATAACTACCTGGCCCCAATATAAGTCGTAATATTCACACTCATCTTCATGACTTGCCCCAGTGGTCAGAAAATGGCCAACGGGGAATGACGTTTTATTCTCTCTCCATTCACTCCCATTGCATGGCGAAACAGGTCTCAAAAGCACAGTTTTACCACATAAAGGAATGCAAACGGATTATGCCCATATATAAAATCACAACATCCAGAACCAAACTTTTGAAACAAATTTTGACTGATTTGATTTTGAAGAACTATTTTCTGAGAAAACTAGCAACTGTTGCCAACTTCTTTGCTAATTTGCTGGGTTTGTTTGGTTTGTTTACTAACGCAAGCTTCAGGAAGTGGGTGGGACCATTACTGACGCGAGAACAAAACAAGGAAGTTCCTCAAACTAATGACCGGATCTTCTTCCAAACCTTGGTTTGGAAAGTGTAAAATATTATGAACGGAGCTTGTTATCTTTTCAAACATTCGGTTCTGGATGTCGTGATTTTATATAATCGGCATAATCCGCGTTGTTCGCATTCGGTTATGTGCAAAGCGAGTGCTCAATTGTTCTAACAAAGTTCAGTATGCCTTTAATCTCCCAAACTACACACCTCCAGTCTCCATCATGATACTCAATTGCTCCCCAACACCTCTACTCTCTTCCCCCTTTCATTTATTTGTCCCTTGAGGCCTGCTTTCTTTAATGATGATGCATTTATTCCTCCTTTCGTGAGTTAATATATTAATCTGCCCACATGTCCTAGTCCCAAATCCTGGGTTCTGTACTTATTTTACATCTTCTCTCTCACCCTTGGTGTCTGGCTCATCCTTGGGACTGGCAGTGTCCATGCGTTTGTTCCCAGAATCAGAAGGAACCACACTCTTCCTCCCAGAGCCTGCTGCCACTCCCTCCACTGTGGGCATATCGTCTTCCTGCACACCTGAAATATAACCCACATAATTATACATGTGACAAGGAACTTGTACGTCACATGCAGGGGGTGAAAACTGACATTCAAAATATTTGCGTTACATTAAGATTTGACCATGCTCCAAACTTTTTCGAGCTACAAATTTAAACAGTTGCTTCTATGAATATATACACTTCTTTATTACGTAAGTGTAATAAACAAGTACTTAAACTCAGACAAAAAAAATTCTGGAAAAGTTAATGGAAAAATTTCACTAAATTCTGATGTTAAGCAGCAGCCCACCAAATGAGCATTGACTTGTGATTTACTTTAGCGCAATGGTGGTTATACTAGACAAATCGTTATACATTACAGCAATAGTAAGTGAACATCGTTCGGTCATGTTTTTATTTTGATTAACGTAATTTGAAAAATCCTAATGGAAAGTGTGCATAGTCACAAAATTGAAATTGCATAGCTTTAATAAAAAACAACCTTAAGTTATTAGACTCTTCGCTAAATTTGGAGCAGTATGCAGCATCGTAACTTAATGTAACGTTAGTCTGTTATCGATTAAACGTATAAATAAATTAAAATGGAAATTTGCCACTCTGGCTTGGAGCTAAGTTAGTAAGCCTGTCAAAAAAAGAATGTTTGACTTAACGTTACCGTATATTTCCTTACGAATTAGCTGTAATGTTATATATGCTAGTCCGATGCACAAACAATGGAAAAATAGCACAAAAGGGAATTCCGGATATGGGACTCACTGGTAGCTCTACGTGTCAACTATAGCTACCTAGCAATCGATGACAAGTAATTACAGCGATTTGAAATGGCCTCTTACGACTGGGCTTTGATAACTGGCACCAGCTAGCATTACAACTACTGGCTGGCTATTGTAATACATTAACGTTAGCTGTACGTTCCCTGAATGTGTATTGATCTTAATGTGGAATAACTACCAACCTCACGTTGTCTTTAAAAATAAAGCACAGATAAGCACGGCTGGTTGCTGAACGTATCAGCTAGCTTTTTACTCACCGTTGAGGAGTAGCACAGTACCGGATTCCTGTCCGCTCGTACCAGATAGTTCTGCTATTGTTTGTATCTGCGGTGAGGTGGAAGCGGCCATTTTGCCGAATCCACATGCATCGCCAAATTAAGGCGTAACCAATCGAGCTAAGGGCGGTGACGGTAATCGCTCGACACAGCTAATCGACTGTAGACACCACAGAGACCAGTTTATATAACCAAAAATACAATTTATATAAATGAAACCATATTCAGATCATCTGTCGTACAACCATGCTAATATTCTGTTTTATACGTTACTCGAATAACTGCGCTACTCGCGGAAACTGCAATCGTAGTTTAAAAGCCATAATTATGCGTTTGCTGATCCACTACAATTAGCTATGATTTTAATATATTGAAATATAATGAGGAACGCCATTTCATTACAAAGCAAAACCATTTATTAAAGCTGCTAGTAACGCAGACTTTGACGGCGTCTACTGTGTCTAATAACCTTTATAAGGAACAATATCTGGTTTGATTTAGTGTCCATTCCTATAAACATTAAGGTGATGGCTCCCCCTATTCGTGGTGGCTGCTTGAGAGGCTTTTAGTGCGACTTTCACTATGAGGCCATATTCTCTATTCATGCAGATTTGTAATGTTACCTTACCTGGATTCCGTGCAACAAAAACAAGTGCACACAGTAAACATTGTGGCACACATACTCTCATTGTTACCACTAAGTAATTTAAGGCTACTCTTCTGTACCTGTACCTTGTTTAAAAATAAAAATAAATCTACTGAGCAACATGTATCTTCAGCTCAGGGCATGAAATTAACTTTTTCAACCACTGGCTTGTGGATTCTAAAAATCACCAGCCATTTTCTATACTTTACCAGTCACATTACCTTTTATAATATAACACAACCTGATTGGTTACCTGCCAATGTGGCTGCTTGAGTCCAGAATCTTACCAGCCACAATCAAAATTTTACCAGAAATTGGCTGGTGGCGGGTGTTAATTTCACACCCTGCTTCAGCTATTTACATGCTCACAGTTAAATTTTTCGAAACACAAAACACTCTTGTTCTTGTTCACCTACACCCCTTTAAAAAATATGCCCTTGAAATACAGCAGTGCCCTGACACACCTTGCGTTTGAGCGGACAGCAGAGCCGGCGGCTGTGGAGATGACGGCAGGGAGGATGAGGCGCTATCCACAGCCCCGCCCCGACTGACCCCCAGCTCCTCGTCCTCGGAGTCCGGGTCTTCTATGGGAGGGCTCCGCGGGGGCGCGGTGGGGAGCACCAGGTCAGGCCGGCTGGAGAACAGCTCCCGCAGGATGTTGATGGGGGACACGGTGACCTCCCAGTTGGTGATGCCGAAGTCGCGGAGGTGGGCGCGGGCGTGGCTGGACAGGCCTGCTCTGGTGTCGAAGCCGGCGCTGCAGAACTCACAGCGCATCAGGCTGAAGGTGTCAGGGTCAAAGTTGGCTACTGTGTGGAGAGAAAGAGGATGGTAAGAAGGGGTCGATTTGAAGGGGGATGCAAGGGGATGCCATCCCCCGTAAAAAAAAAGACAAAAACCACCCCCTTTGTTAAACTGCCATCGTCCCTTTCTATCCCCTTTGAGTTAATGGTGCTCCGTGATGTCACAGACCCCACCATCCCCCTTGAAATCTTTTTTACAAATCGACCAGATGGTAAGGCTACAAGTGGTGGTATATATCGCCATTTCGTTATCATCACCATCCTGGTTTCTTCCCTCATGTCGTTTTGGTCTCTTCCCAATATGTAACAGATACAAGAAACTGAATTTTAGCCCCTTCAGGTCAATTGTTCAGCGTTATTCAGTTTTTTTGTATCGCTGTTAAAGATTTTAAAGGTTTTTAAACCTTAAAATCTCTCCTGAATCAATATTGGAAGTAGCAGCAATATGTGCTGATGAGCATTAGGCATTCCAAACTGGGGGGAACATTAAAAAATAAACAAAAATCACTTTGGAAGATACATTTTGACCCCTGGAGTTCCTCTTTCTCTGCACACGAATATCTCCTCACCTTCCTTACCTTTTTTTCTCTTTTTTTGGTAAGAAAATTTCCTTTCAATGGCATTGACTTCCTCTGGAGAAATGAAATGGCGCACGTTGTAGCTCACACCCACTCGATTGAGGTGTCCCCTCACGTGATTGGCCAGGCCGATGCCGTTGTGGAAACGATCGGGGCAATACGGGCACTTCCTCTCGACGTTCTTCAGCATCCCCACCTCTTCTTCCTCAGACAGGAAGAGATTCCCATCACCATCATCATCATCTACATCTTCATCATTGTGCTCATCATTTTCTTCTTCTTCTTCTTCTTCCTCATCCTCTTTTACCGCAGAACAGGCTAAGTTGTCTTCCAGAAAAGAACGGAAGTTACCTAAACAAGAGAAAATGAGCGCAGCGAGGTGAATATTTTATTAAACACTTTTAGAGTATATCTTGTTCTAATCAAAGATGATAGAAGACTTAGTGGAGGTAGGCAATGGGAATGATAGACAGGAACGCAATACTACATTTACTAGACATAAGAAAATAACACCGATCCATGAAAATGTTACTGATTTTCATTGTTTTATGGGGGAAGGGGCAAGGAATAAAGTAGTGCTGTGCGATGCGTCACTGTCCTGTCACGTTAAGGTCATTTAGCGGCATGACCTTAATTGTCGTAACTGTCACTCACCCGCTGCCCTGACACTCTCCCCGAAGCCGGGAACTGGGGAGGGAGTTCGGGGGCTGAAGTGGACGGGCTCAATGAGGACGAGGGGCAGCATTTGTCTGAGCTGGGTCTGCTGCCCCTCCGTCAGCCCCAGGCTCTCCGACGCCCCACGAAGGCTGTCTGAGAAACTGCGCTTCAGCTGCAAGGCGAGGGCAGGCACTTCCTTTGAGTCTGCGGCAACAAGGGCAACTGGGGTCAGTCACAAGGGACGTGTCTTAGGGCGTCCAGATCCACTGCATACATACAGCAAAGCTGGACGACTGGAACCCAGCAGTTTCACCACCTCAGATCATCTCCAGCTAATCGGCTTACTGATCAAATCGAGTGAGGGCAAAAAGTGAAGAGTGAGGGCAAGTGCAAGCAGAGTGGAGTAGAGGTTAGAGGCCCCAGATATACCGCTGGAAGGACCGCTGCCAATCCTGAGCAGGACCCTGCTGCAGTACCTGTGAGAAAGGTACTGAAACGCTTCTATGCTTATGCATGTCTTCAGCTGCATAAAGGGGATTGTGCGCATAATGCTTCTCCACCCTGGATAAGGGCTTTAGGGAAAGATTCATTTATGTTGCAATTAGCTATAGCTTGGTTAATGACCGACTATTCAGTTTGCTTCTCTGCACTGGAAGTCAATAAAATGGGTTAAAAAAATTAAAAGCTACAACGCACACAGAGAACGGGGGTCTAAAGCAGTGCAAACAAAGGAGATAAAAATAAAATATGACACGTACATTTAGGTTTATATTCACTACAAATAATATGATTACACATGCATTGCATTCACATCCGGAACTTTCAATAATATTCTGATTATGTGGGGAATATTATTGTTCATGAAAATGCACTGATTTATGGCCATGAGACTGTTGTTCACTCACTGTCTGAGAGACACTGCACATTTCCTCAAACACAGCTGCTGCCACCATGAGCCAGGCATCGCTTTTTGAGTGGTGATTTACAGTAACACGTTAATCTGGCTGCTTTGGGAGCCCATTTGCAGTGCAGCAGCAGTGAGCTCTGATTGGTTGTCCTCAGCATGGAGACTACAGCAGAGCAGCAGGCCTTACCTAGATCAGCATTCTGCTGTTGGTTCTGCTGGGCATCCTGGTCCATGTTTTGGTCCCGATTCTGTGTTCCGCCTGCCTCCGAAGGCTTCGGTGAGGGCCTGGTCAAAGGCGATGCTGATGTCGAAGCTGCCCTCCGATTTCCGATGCTCTTGAAGGCCACGTCCCTTCGGCGGGGCCCCGCCCCAGGGATCACAGAAGGGGGTGGGGAAGGTCGGGAGAGGGGCGGGTAGGGCCGGCCTCCCTTGACGGCCGTGCCCACGTATAGGCCGGCCTTGCCCGTCCCCCGCTTCCCCCGCCCCAGTGGCGGAGCAGCGAGGGTGGTCGGCGAGGGCAGCGTGGGGAAGGGCTCCTCCTCTGCGCACGGCGGGGCGAGGGAGGAGGGGTTGAAGAAGTCGCGGCTGGTCCCTGGGCAGCCCTCCTCCTGGAGCTCCTCGTCCCAGGCTGCGGGCCACGAGGGGTGGGACAGGAGCTGGTGCTCCTTGAGGGCGGTGTGGCTGGAGGCCTGGAAGCCGCAGAGCTCACAGGGGAGAGGGGAGGCCGCGGGGCTGGAGGAGGGGCGGTACAGGCCTGCCGGGCCGAGCGGTGACTGCGGGGTCCGGCCTCTCGCACGCTGGCTGTTGCGCTCTTTGATGTGCATCTTGGCGTGCTCCACGTACACGCGCGACGAGTCCGTGCCGAACTTGCACTTGGGGCACCGGAGGCGGGGCGGAGCCGAGACCGCGCCCGTTTCGGCAGCCGCCCCCGGCTCTCCCGCCACACCCCCCTTCCCGTCCTCGTTCAGCTTGCTGATCTCCTCCAGGATCTTCTGCCGCGACTCCTGGTGCTGTCTGCGGTGGTCTGCCAGCGCCAGCTTGTCCTCCAGCTCCCAGCCACACTCCGCGCACTGGAACCTCCCCGCCCCGCCCCTGTCCCGCCCGCTCTCCTCCTCGCCCTGCCTCCTCTCCCCCCCGCTCTGCCAGTGCTGGTGCATGTGCTCCCGCAGGTGGACTTGCTTCTTGAAGTAAATGCTGCATTCCACGCATGTGAATACCTCCTGACAAAGGGCTTCCTCTTCTCTCGGGTTCTCCCTCTCCGCTTCCCGTTCCGGGTCCCCTTCCGCGCCGACGTTCCCGTCCTCCTCGATGAACTCAAAAACCCCGCCCCCTACTTCCCGAAGTGCGTCTCCTCTGGCCTTTAAGGGGCTGGCCTTGGGTCTCTTCCAGGTCCCCAGGGGCAGGCCCTGCTGGGACCCCAGGCCAGAGAATGGCTTGAGCAGGGCCCTTTTCCTCTTTCGGCGCTGGGTGAAGGTACAGTGTGCCCAGGGAGCCGGGGGCGGGCTCTCAGGATCAGAATCCCCAGGGAAGCTGTACACATCCAGACACTGCCCCTCTCCCTTCCATCCATCCCTCTCTCCCTCTTCCTTCCCCTTCTGTCCATCCCTCTCTCCCTCTTCCTTCCCCTTCTGTCCATCCCTCTCTCCCTCTTCCTTTCGGCACCCGTCCTTTGGTTCAGCCTCTGACAACACCGGCTCAGGAGACGCCTTCTCTGTAAACTCTCTGTCACCATTTTCTTCAGCTGGGGAGGGCAGGACAAGAATAATTATGCCGAAAAATCCTATGACGCAACTGAGAAGATTATAAATCAAAAACAAACCCTTTACACTCTGAAGTGTTTGGCATGCGTATACTGGTTATCATCACCCCGGTACTCCCCCTCCGCACTCACAGTCTGGTGAGCTGGGTTGTGCTGTCTTTGGCTCATCTGTTTGTGTGCTGGCCCCGCCTTGGTCCTGCCCATCCACTGGGCTGGGCGGGGCATTCTCTGGGATTAAGTGCTGTAGTTTTTCAGGTGCTTTGTCACCCTCACCGTCAGCTCTGGAAAGACGGGCGCAAGAGAGAAGGGAGTAAAATGAGTAAAAAAAGAAAAAGGTTGCACCCCCACATATAGCCAAACAAATTACACATTGCTGATTTGGACAAATAGATAGCTTGGACAGATGGGAGACATGGATTGAACAGGTCGCATGTGTGGCCCGATCCATCTCATTTGCGGATATGTCTTTAAAGCGTAGACCGGTCTCCCTGTACTGTGCAGATATCACTTTTCCACTCCTATGCATTTCATCCGTTGTGGAACTCTGTATCCTCTGGGTTTCTCCCTCTCTCTCAGGCAGCATTAATCAATCCTCCATCTCTGTAGCACTGAGCTACAGAGCCTCTGTGTCCATGTGACCTCTGACCTCTGCTCTCTATCCCTCTCTCACCTTTCTTGCCTGTGTCCCAAGGCGGGGGATCCAGGGCTGTGAGCTGCCAGACCGTGAGGGTTAGAAAAGTGCTGTAGCTCCTCCTCTGACACATAACAATAAAGACAACAGCAACATCAACAAGAGTCACACCATATATACAGCACTCACAGGTATATGCACTGAAAGAACAGGAGTCAAACGGGTTACGTAAATACTACACACAGTTCAACTGGGAGTAGCCTGAAATAGCACAGATGTATTATGACTTATTGGTAACAGCTATTTCAAGAGCAGAATCTGAGCATTAGCATCAAGGTCATTTCTACATAGCAGACACACATAAAACACATCCTCACACTCTCAGCCCAATTTATTTTGACGTTGAATCATTTTTCTGGGTTATATTTTTCTATAGGCAACATCAGATCTAGCTTTATGCAGCTATTGAATGGTTACATTATAGAAACAATTTTGCACATTGCTTATTATTTAAAAATGTAAACGTAGATAACTAGAAAATGTTACGGCATTCAAAAAATGTGTACATACTTTAGACATTGTCTACATCTCATGCAATATATGTGGTTTAGCACTAAATGTCTTAAGTGTCAAATCATAATACCAAAAAAGGCATATCTTTTCAGTCAGTATAACACATTTACAAGTGTTTAAAATATATATATTTTTTTTTTTAAACTAAATTCCTAAACTCCTTTCACAAAAAAAAAAAAATTTAGCAGACACAAAATGATCAAGACACTAAGACTTAATATTGGTGTCTTAGGGAGTGAGGAGCCACTGCTGTTTTAAAGCTGTTTTTAAATCTGGGCCAAATATACATTTAAAAAATACTTAAAACTGATTTGGCATATAGTATTTCCAAGTACAAATTGGAAAAAGTATTTTAAACTTTTCACATTGATAACGAATAATTACAAACACAACTTGAACATCTATGTTTATGGATTACACAATTACAACCCCACCCCCTGAATAGTTAGTCATAAAAGTTACAAAAAGCCTAATCACACATCAAAAACATCAGGGTTTAACTGTAAAGGAGCAAAAAAAGAAACTGTCTTGAAAGCTGTTTTCAAAAGTACTTAAATTCAAAATAAAATAAAATTTTTTTACTGTTAAAAAAAATTCTTATAAAAATGTGTATATATTACCCAGATGTGACTACCTCTAGTACGCAAACTAAGACCAGTTTAATTAGCCCTAGGACAGTGGTTCTCAACCCTGGTACTGGAGAGCCACACAAACTGAACAACCCTTTCAGACCCAAAAAACCAGGTGAGTTAACCAACTGCTTTAACTGCTTTGATCAATTCTGTGCAACCAGCAGACCATATGGGTCTCCAGGACCAGAGGGGTATACTACGAAGCGAGCTAAATTAAGCTTCAACCCTGGGTTTTCTGTATCATGAAGTCGACTCACTTTTAATCTGCGTATATTGCCACGGCACCTTACTCTGCATGGCTAACCAGGTTATGTTCAGGATAACAGATTTAAACATATAAAAATACCGCCCTTTGACCAATCAACTCCTTGGCTTTGGAAAAAGGCTTTTGGAGAAATACTGGCTTTGTTAAACTTCCTTCATAGTATACCCCCCAGGACTGAGGAACACTGGCTATGTTAAACTTCCTTCGTAGTATACCCCCCAGGACTGAGGAACACTGGCTATGTTAAACTTCCTTCGTAGTATACCCCCCAGGACTGAGGAACACTGGCTATGTTAAACTTCCTTCGTAGTATACCCCCCAGGACTGAGGAACACTGGCTATGTTAAACTTCCTTCGTAGTATACCCCCCAGGACTGAGGAACACTGGCTATGTTAAACGTCCTTCGTAGTATACCCCCCAGGACTGAGGAACACTGGCTATGTTAAACTTCCTTCGTAGTATACCCCTCAGGACTGAAGAACCCTGGCTATGTTAAACGTCCTTCGTAGTATACCCCCCAGGACCGAGGAACACTGGCTAAGATGGATAAAATGATCAACAACTGTAAATCTGCTGCAATGCATGCAGCCTCTGATATACTTCTGATGTAATTGTGCTATATGATGTAATTGTGTTATATGAAACCAGACCTATTTCAAAAGGGGAGTCTCTGCTTTGGAATATATTCTTCTCTCAAATATATTGGGATTTATATAATTTATGAAGAAACCAACTTAAGTTATTTGTCTTTCACCCTATGGGGCCCTCAACAAATTACTCTGCAATATGAAGACAATATTTACTAATATTGGAGCAGCACACAGAATTACATTACAGGCATTTAGCAGACTCTCTTATTCAGAGCGATTACAAAACTTCTTAGCATTATTTTTCCTTACATTTATCCATTTATACAGCTGGATTTATAGCAATGCAGGTTAAGTACCTTGCTCAAGGGTACAACGACAGTGTCCTACCTGGGAATCAAACCAGTCCATTAAGTCCAGTTCCTTAACCATTATACTACACTGCCACCCCTAGAATCACAGGTGACATTAGATTACAAAAATTGGGGTATTCCCTAAACTGTCAGGCCAAATGTGGCTACACTCTATGGCAGAGAACAATGTACTTCTCATTGACATTGCTGAAGCACTCATACTTCAAGGTATATGGAGTACTAACTGCACCAATTTTGTTTGACTCTGGAACTATAGTTTGTGAGCATAACAGACACTAGAGGGTGCTACATTTGTAAATTGGCCAAATGCCTCTACACATCGAAGTGAGTGTCTGCAACCGTGGTTCTGGAGAGCCACAGGGTTTCTATTTTCACCTTAAAATCAGCAACCAATTCAGACCCAAGTAGCTATATGTGTAATCAACTGCTTTATATGATTTATTTTAATTTTTACAATATTCATTAAACGAATCAATGAAGGGCTAAGTAAGAGCAAAAAGCAGCATAACTTGAGGCTCTCCAGGAGCAGGGTTGAAGTCTAATCGCTTCAGCGGTACTGTTTCTGGTTCCACGGCACCAAGCGCTGTTTTGGCAACATCATAAAGTAATGTGCCCTGTCAAAAAGGGATTTAAAAAATGATCACCGTCTAGAGTTTCTTTCTCTGAGTCCGAGTCCCAGGCCAGGGAGGAGGGAAAGGCTGAGGGCCGAGGGCTCCTCTGTGCGGTCCCTCCTGTTCCTGTCCCGGAGGAGGAGTCTCCTCTCCCCCGCCCATTACCGTCCCACGGGCCCACACTGTCCGTGTGCTCCCCCCTCACCACGGGAAAGCAGGAGCTCTGTGGAGGACAACCACACAGGACGCTTTTCACACCTGAGAATCACCTCCGTGATGGCAGTCAATACAGGAAGTTGAAACTGACAGCAGTAATGAAATTCAGGGCTTTTATGATAGAAACAAACAAACAAAACAAAACATTACTTGTCGCGCAGTGATATTATGCGTGTGTTTGGAATAACAGAACGCAGGACACCGTACTTTTGTCTCTCCCCGTTCCTGCCCCTCACCTGTAAGGTGCTATGAAGGTGGGCTGGGGACTCTGGGTTGTGGGGAGAGGACAAGAGTGGGTCCATGGGGACTGTCACTAGGGTGGGAGGATTCCAGGGGGAGGGGGAGCTCTCTCCTGGATCCATGGTCCCCTAAGTCCGTAGTCCACCAACCTGCTCCTGTCCCTACATAGCAAATGACCCCTCAGCCACTGAACAGACACACAGAAACACAGGTTATGTCCCACTGGTACATTGCCACTGAATTGCCTCTTATTCTCTCTCTTCCCTCAAGCCATTTATTTCCTGAGATTTCTCCAGACACCATAAAAGCCTAGTCAGATTAACTCTTATCTTTTACTCAGATGGCTGAGCTTTTATGCAATGCGCTTTCTGTCAAAACATGCACAACTGATCTTTGTGGACACGCATGTAGCGCGTAGAGTACCTGTAAAACAAAGGGGTACTTTGTACAGTTTTGAGAAGTCATTTAGAATTAGAATGTAGGTTTCATAAGACTGGAGATCTAGAGATTAGTCCTGAAAACAATAACATAAATCTACATTATTAAATGGTAACTTGTCAAATGACCTCACAATAATCATGGTTCTATCACCTTAAGGATGGCCACTGCAAGTTCAAGTTTTTTTATATATATATTTAGCAGTGGTTTGCTTTGATTTGTACTTTTGTAAATTAGCATTCACAATGGCAGCATGTGGTTTTTGCTTTTTGGGAAATAAAAATTATCTCAACCATCCATTACTCATGTTAGTCACATGATAGTCCAGTGAACAGTAACTTGGAATAAAGAGTTCTGCCATCAAGCTTGTGTTTGCCTAGTATGTAGATCTTATCACCTGCTGATGACCACATTTGCCTTTGAAGGGCTATGGTATAGTTCTGTCAAAAAAAAACACTACAGTAGTTCTGTCAAATGCAACCAATAAATATAAATAGGTCATATTTCAAATACTGTGATCCAAGCCATTTTAAATCAGCGCACAACACCATTATTGACTTAAAATGTTATAAAGCTCATGATACTGAATATGATTAAATTGCAAAACAGAACATTGTGTTGCCAAAGCTTTACTGTTTTAATTTCTGAAAGTGTGAGCTATATTTCTATTGGGAGTTATTGGGGTAGATACCCAAACACCGATGGCACGTAAGAACCTTTTCAACAAGCAGAAAGTGACCTGAACTTCACACATATACAGGAGCCCTTAACCCCACCTCAATGAGAAATATCTGTTTATTTATATGTGGAGGAATGTGACAAGTTAAGTGCCATCACTCGGCACAGTAAACCCACGGGCACAGCGCCTAATCCAGTCTTTAAATAAAGATATGGTCACTGTCTTTGTCAATTGTTTGTGCTTGTTACTATAATGAAACAATCAATCTACTGGGAACACCAACTCGGGAAAAAAAGCAAGATAAATGCACATGTCCAAACTGCAAGTGATGAAAGCAAAGGCAGCAAGATAGCATAATAACAGCTACTGTAGCACAAGCTACCTAACTAGCTTCATTCCAATTTAGCTAGCTGGCTAGCTGTCTTGCAAAAACTAGAAAGCTCTCTTTGTATTCAACAGAAAAAGCGTTGCACAGTGCTTTTAATTACAATACCAAGAACCGTCCAGTTTACCTAAACCTTTGCAAACGTAGTGTTTTTGGCGTATGTGATGCTTTTAGTTAGTTAGCGTCCAAAGCGCTCCTTGCTGACGGTGTTGTCAAAGTACTCACGGAGAATGGCCTGGCTTGCCTGCCGTTCGAGGTGAGCTCCTGGGCCGTTTAGGCGCCGTGCTGCATGTTTTTACTGGTGTGTATGTTTGTTTATGTCAGTACGTGTGTATGTGCGTTGACTTGCTCCGTGTGTGTCGCTGTTTTTTTAGCTGTCACACCGGGGTGCTTTCTCTTTCGCACGCGCTTCGCGGAGCCGAGACGTGCGACTCCATTACTTTCCACTGCAGCCAGGCAGGGAGGGAGGGAGGGAAGGGCGGGCAGGCCACGGCTCGCTTCGTGACATCAGCAGGTGATAGGGGAGGGATACAGAGAGCACGCGCCACTTCTTTCTGCCATATTGAGTGTGGCAAAATAAATAACTGCCCGAGTTTCTGTACAGTTGAGAGAGGTCGTCACTCCCTCGCAAGTTTTGCATAAACGGGCTATTTCCTCTGACGAGATATTGCTCAGCGCCGAGCTGGCAAGCAAATGCACGCGATTCCCTTTAAATGTGAATGTCATTGTTCTCTGCTTCACAGAGTAGTAAATTATTGCTATAGGCGCACTTTTTGTAGTTTAATAACGGAAATGAAAACGTAAACACACCTACAACAATAATTATAAACTCAATAAAGTAAGTAAATCGGAAATACTAGGTTTATATTCCCTCGAGCAAAGCACGTGAAGAAATTACCTAACAATTGAATTGTATTTCGGACGGAGAGCCAGTAACCAAATTTCAGTAAAATCTGAGAATAAAAATTAAAAATCTGAGTATAATTTAGGTTTTTAGTTCTATTTAGATCAATGATACAATTGACAGTATTTTCAAGGTATTCTTGTGGCCAAAATTTGCTTTGAGGTTGGGACATTTAGACAAGTTAACTTTGTTTCGATTTTTCTCCAATGTGCGCAGCAGTTATGAATCTTCACACGATATTGTCTGTATTCCTATATCTATGTAGAAAGAAAAGGCATGGGAAAATAAGTTTCATTGAGCTTTATTAACCTCTGTGAACTTTCACGTTAACAAAGTAAAAATTTAGCCTCACAAAACAGAACACGCGTCCTGTATAGGCTAGTTGTCAAAACACAGAACGTTAACATACTGCAACAGAATTATTGTGTTTAATCAAAATAAATGGTAATTGATTCAGAAAGTTAAAAAAAAGATTAAAAAAAGCTATTGATAATATTAAGACAGTGTTTCACATTTTCCCTCATAGATGACATAGCCTACAGTTCAAAATATATTCTTTCCCTGGAATCGATTTTTCTGCTATGTTGCACAACTCAGTCTTAATAGCATTGACATGTAGGCTGTTCAGTCCTGAGTGATACATTAACAAGCTTTTCTCCTTTTGCATACTACAACCCTTGTGATTGATATGTACTGTACAGTGAATTCACAGCAGTACATTACAGGTTAACCCCTGAGCTGTCTCTGCCTTCAGCTGCTGTTGATACCAGGTTGTGTCTGTGGCACAGCATGTTGCTCTGTGTTCATCTGTCTGCCCATCTGGACGCCGCTGATCTGGTGCATGTCCTTCAGCAGACCAGCAAACTGCTCCTCCTGAGGAACAAAAACATGCAATAAAGTCGTTTCCATCCCCCTCAAAGTAAAACCGCCTCCAAGTGGCGTAATGTTAGATGGTCCATAGTCATTGGACGGGCCAACTGTATTGGTCATGGTTGCATAATATTTATTCACTTTTAGTTAAAGAAAAATGGAAGCAGCAGGCCAGGTCAGCTTTGTCTTACCAGTTGGTTCATTCTCTCGGCCGCTGCAACAGCAACATTCAGTTTCCTTTCGTCTTCCTCCCTCTCTTCTTCTATCACTTCCAGCCTAATTAAAACAGGGAGAGGGTTAGAGAGAAAGAGAGGACAGAGGGAGGGCGAAAGTTTTTAATAAACTCCATGAGTGCAAGAGAGTACCGTGGTCAGTAGTACTGTAGATGAAGTTGAGGTTATAACTCATTTATAGTCACTATCTTGTGCTCTCTGCTCAGTGTTTTAGAAATTATCCTCATGACTGGTTGTGCCATTTCACCTGAAGGTGGCGCTAGCAAGCTGCTCTTCCTGGAATGCCAGCAGGTTTCGCAACTCCTGGACCTCTGCCTGCAGCAGTGCATTCTGGTCCTGGCTCTGGGCAATGAAGTCCTCCAGCCGTTTGGCCATCTCAAGCTCGCGCTCTGTCACCTGCTCCACACCCAACCGCAGCTCTGACAGCTCCTGCTCGTGCTGAAGATGTCAAAGTGCCTTCATTACCGCTCCGTTTCATTCGGTTAATAACAGAGGCATGAACATCGGCAGGAAACCAGCAGAGGATGAGAGAGCAGAGAAGGGAAGGGGAGCAACTGGTCTGAACTCACCTTGTCCAGTAAGTTAAGCTCTTCACGCTCAGCCTTTATCTCGTAAGGCTCTTTGTTGGCAACATTGATGATCCAGGGCACTGCCGGTGGGCCCCTCACACTACAAAACTGAGACAGGTGGAAGGGAAGGAGCAAAAGTATTAAGGCAGAGGAAGAGAAACGATAACAGCGTACTGAAGAAAGAGAGGGGCAAGGCATGCCTGCACATGACAAAACGACTCGGGGTGGGTACACCACGAGGTGGCTTGCAGGATGAGAAAGCTGGGGACCCAGGGCGGCTGTCTGGACTCACGTTCCGTGGGGCGGAAATGTCGAGAGGGGGGTTGGACTCGGACCCCTGGCCTTCCAGAGGAAGCATTTCGTTGCTGCCCAGCCTCTTTGGGCGCCTGTGGTTTTTAATTCGGTCGGGGACACTCTGGGTCCTCATCACACGCTTCCTGGCTTTGGCGTCGCGTGGCCCCTGTCCGCTGCTCCCGTCCGTGGGCAGCTGTGCCAGGGAGCTGTGGTGGGGGCTGTACTTCATCAGCTCCCGCGGGGGCACGAATGTGGGCTTGGACTGCTCCGCACGGAGGCTGCGAGACGGGAGACTGCTGGTGAACCAGGGCTGACACACTCAGTTGAACTGTTGAGTTTGTAACCTGGTCACCACATTGCTGTTGTCAATAAGACCCAACTTTTTAATTGTCTCAACATTTTTTTCAAGCAAAAATCTACCCAAACAAATGAAGTAAACCTTTACAGCAGACAATACCAATTTGGGCTGGTGCTCTTTTATCATTACATTACAGGCACTATTATCCACAGTACCTTGCTGTGTCCTACCTGGGCATTGAACCTGCAACCTTTCGGTTACAAGCCCAGTTCCTTAACCATTATACTTCACTGCCTATGCTCTCCTTTCACACCTCACGCAGCTTACCTGCTGACATTAATTCGAGGGGTGTTAGGACCCAGAGAGGCTGAGATCTCGTTCAGGATGGAGGGAAGGGGGTGTAGCTGGTCTATGGTGTCCTGAGAGAGAGACCTGTTAGTTAATTCAACTGCAAACAGTCAATACCCAACGGCAGCTGGAAAGATTCGGCACTGCAACCGGTCCTGAGCCCCACGTACTTCCTAAAGGCTGACTGGCGTACCTGCTGCATGGGGGCGATGATGTCCGTGAGCAGGCTGTGCAGAACCGCCAGGCGCAGCGGCAGGTCCACGTAGCCATTGAAGTGGGCCATATCCTGCTCGCTGTCTGGGCTGGACACCCGCTGCACGAACCCCCGCATGCTCTCCCAGTGCTGCTGGAGGAAGTCATTCATAAACAGCATGTACTCCTCTTTCTCCCCAAACCTGTGGGACAAGAGAGTGTGTAGAGAACAGTGTAAGCCTGCCTGACGTGGGATTTCTGAGAGATGCATTTTTGTTTGCTTGTTAGTTTTTGCTGCATTTTCCTGTTTCAAATGGATTGCGAAAGTCTAATATGAATGTTAGCAGTATGGTTTGTGCCCCCCCCCCCCCGACCCACACTCCCTGGTGTCAGATATTCAGCCTGCTATGTCAGAAGTAACAATGCTCTCCAGCTTGGCAGTTAAATACCTTATTCAGCTAATTATTATACCGGCACAGTGTTAGACGTTTGAGGACAATACTGTATCTGTGTGCTCTGTGAGATTTCCACAGAGCACTGAGTTATTATGAGACTCACGATGTGAAGTTTGCCAAGTTCTGGATGACCTTGGCGGTGAGGGTCAGCGTTCGGAGGGTGGGCGGCTCAGGGTAGGGTTGAGTCAGGCCGAACAGGGAGGGGCTTAGGACGGCAGGACACAGGAAGCGCAGGAAGAGCGAGGCTGAGATGAGGCGCTGGCCTATCTCCCCGCGGCCACGCCCCTCACACTCCTCCACCCAGCTGGAGAAAATCTCATTCAGTTCCACTGGGAAGGAACTGGCAGGGGAAAGAGTAGGAAAATATTTTAATTCCTTTTTTGTGAATAAACAATACTATCAGTTGCAAAGTGTTAAGTCTAATGGACACAGTTGATGCCTTATAGATGGCATCAAAAAAATCTGTGAGAATTTTTTTAAATTATCATAATAATTATATTTATTGTTCATCTGTGATCAAAAGTATTATTGCATTCAAATTAAAGGCATTTAGCACACGCTCTTATCCAGAGCGACTTACGCAATTTATTATCATTTTTTGTTGTTGTTGCATATTATCCATAAACAGCTGGACATATACTGAAGCGATTCAGGTTAAGTATCTTATAACGGCAGTGTCCTACCTGGGAATGAAACCTGCAACCTTTTGGTTACAAAGCCAATTCCTTAAGCGTTATACTACACTGCCACCCTTATTATGATCATAATGATCACCATTGTGAATTACTCCTGTTCCTTCTAATATCTTTACCTCTCTCCCTCCCTCCATCTCTCCCGTCTCACCTGTCTCTCCCTCTCCCCCCTCTCACCTGTGCATCTCAGTGATTCTCTTCACCACCTCTTCACAGTTTTCCATCAGGTGCTTCTGGTTGCTAAGTAACTCAGAAGCGGGGCACTTGCGGGGATCGACCTCACAGCTCTCCGGTGAAGCGTACAACCGAGCAATGAAATCCCCTGCAGGAGGAGAAGCCATGTCACGTTTTGACTGGAATATAGAGGGGAATAAACGAGGCAGAGAGAGAGACGGGACACACAATGATTCATAAGAAGAAAGCAACACACGGAAGGAGCCCCCACACCCCACAATCTCCGTACCAAGTGTCTCGATGAGGTACTTCTGCCCCACCAGCTTCATATACTCGTCAATAGCCTTGGTGGCCAGAGTGTTCTCTCTGAATATCAGAGCCTCCTTCTCCCCACATCGCTGCACTTCCGCACTCCCCAGGGCAATCAGGAAGTTCTGGACACACACACACACACACACACACACACACATACACACAGACCAGGCTTTAACTCTGTTATCACCCTGTGCCGTCCCTCTAATGTCTCTCCCTCCTTTTCTCCAACCTTCCCTTTCAGTCCACTGTGTCCATTGAACGTTTACATTTTTACATTACATTGCAATCACTCGGCACTCTTATCCAGAGTACAAAAATGTGGCATTACGGAGGCCAATTTATAATCAATGAGTGTAACGTTAACCTAGCAAACAACAATTTGTATTGTAAATAAATAGTACCACTAGACGGAAAACCTATTTTTACACAGCTATAAATATGACATCATCCAGGAAATACAAAGAAAGAGAAAAAGAAAAGATATCTAAAGGAGGTCAAGGGAGCCATAGTGCAAACTGAGGTTTCATTCTGTGTCGGAAGATGGTCAGGGTATCTGCTGTTCTGACTGCAGTGGGAAGCTCATTCCACCACCGGGGGGCCGGAACAGACAGGAGACGTGACCTGGAAGTGCAGGCACGCAGGGGGGGAGGTGCCAGATGCTGCGCGGCAATCTCCTTACCTTAGCCATGCCGATGCTCTGCAGTACGTGCACCAGCGCCCCAGCTAGCTCCTCCTTCTCCCTGACGTTGAGCAGGGGCTCCAGGCTGCTGCACATCCCCATGTAGTCCACCGTCACAAACTCCGCAAACTCCTTGTATTTCTCTATGGGCAGAACGTGCAGGTTCTGGAAGCGGGCCTTCACACGGATGGAAGCCTGGGCCCCCAGCTGGTCCCTGGTGCCGCCGGGACCGGACACCTTGTAGGGGACGATGGGATACCATCTCTCCTGATAGGCCCGTCCTGTGATTTCCGCCAGAGAGATGGCCACGCTACCCAGGGGGTGCATGGAGGCCTCGTCTTTGGAGTGCCGCTTTTTCTTGGGGTCCTCATCGCGGAAGAGGTGCAGAGTGAGCTGGGAAAAGACTGGAAGGTTGTCAAGCTCTAGAAGTTCGCCCCAGAAGAGCTGGCAGCCCCCACCTCCACCGCCGGCTCCCAGGCCCCCGCCCGAGGCCCCCTGTCCCCCATCGCTGGCCTGGCCGGCGGACTTGCCGACGGCCCGGCTGCTGGTACGAGCGAACAGGGTCCCATCCAAGTGCAGCTCACAGTAGTACCGTCTCTTTGGGGGCAGGTCCTTAGCCTCGTTCACCCACAGACTCAGAGAGTTCTCTGTGCGCTCACAATTGTCCTGGGAGAGGATGAGGATGGTGTGAACGCTCACAGTGCATGTATGATGAAGTCACGTTCATGAGGGTGTCATTGGACGTTCCTATTCTCCATTTAATTTTCTACGGCAACAAAGCCACCTGTGAGATGCACAGGTGAAGATTTCTCAGTGCTGTGTGTGGGAGGGGCAGGGGTCATACAGATGTGTTTTTGAGAGTATAGCCATGACCGAATACAACCCCTGTTCCCTGTCCACTCAGACCCCTGTCCCTATGTGCCCTGTCCCTTCACTTTGCAAGCAGTGTGCGAAAGAAATCCCGCAAAACTCTTTCCAAACTAGTGAGGAAATAGTTTGTAATATTTATATATTTTTTTTATTGAGAATATCAATCAGTTAACATATGGCGATTGCTACAAAGTGTAGATTATGAATGAAGATAGAATTAACAAAAATAAAAAAGAGTAATTGAATATGAACCTATATTATACCATAGATTGGGATGGTAGGTATGCCATCCGCCAGCCAAGTTACGGCTTGGCGGGCCATTCCCCAAATTCCCCATACCTATACAGCACCGAGAGTTTGGCACTTTTCAGAGATTCCTACAGAAGTAACCACAATGACCACAGACTCTCAGCCCTTAAAAACATTAACTTCTGTATGTTCTGACCTCATGTAACCACACAGCATTCAGATAAAACTTGACACATCCACACAATAAAGCCCCAAACTTGGGTTATTTTGCGGTTTTTCTCCTTCTTCTGCTTCTTCTTCTTCTTCTTCTTCTTCTTCTTCTTCCCATTTTTCCTTCCTACCCAGACACCCTCACTACCTGCCTGCCTCCGTACCCTCAAAGAATAATTCTCCCCATTGGATAACAACATCGCATACCTGCTCTCCCAAGCTTATCGCCCAATAAAAACGCTTCAAACTAATGTCGACACATCACAAAATCACAGACAAAACCGCTATATGGCTCGGTGTGTTCTATGAAGTAACTGTGGCCTACTGGTTACAGTTGCTGCCTCTCACACAGTGAATTGGGAGTTCGAGCCCAACAGGGCAACTGTTAAATACTTTTCAGTTATTATTTTCACATTAACAAACGTTTTTTTATTGCAAAGGCAAAAGACGTTTCCAATATGAACTCTTCAATGTTTCACTTGTAGGCTACTACAGTGAAATGGTGAAACTCAGACGGACACTGACAAATGGCCTAAAGCCTATATCACGTGAAACAATACAGTCACTGGACACCACGGCATAATGCAGGCTAGCTACGTTATGGGAACAGATATCCCATGGCCATTTGTCAAGCAAAGAATTTTTTTTTTAACGTAGAATATCATCTGGTTAACATCGCGTTGTTGCATTAATGTAAAAAAAATAATTCTATAAATAATTGTGCCATTGGCTACATGTGTTAATCTCACACAAATGCTGACAAAAAAATGTGTCTATGTGGAGCCTGCTGTGCTCTTGCGGTCATGTCTGACTCACTGTGGAAACCGAACTTTCAACGCTTGCCTCGGCCAACATTTCTTTATCATGTCTTCATTCATTTCTTCTCTTCAGCTCTGTTCAGTTTATCCTTTTCACACATAACACAATGTCACCATAAAATTAACTACTAGGACAATTAAGAATTTCCGATAATACATTAAGAATTGATGATAGCCTACTAAAAGCTATAATACCTGATGAGATCGGATTTATAAACCTCCAATTCCCCAAACATATCTGTGTCATGGTTAGTCACTTAAAAAAATTACAATAGCCTCTGAACATGCCTCTAGTCTACTCTGCAGACAATGTAGCTTACTGCAAACACTTTTAATTAGAATAATAATAATAAGAATAGGCTACTTTCTTGGTAGTATCTATTGTTTTATTTCTGGCTAAGATTCCTGGGAAATATGCTTTGTCCAATTAAGCTTGTTAGCCAACGTTAGGGCCGAAACGTGAACGCGGACGCTTTGAGCTACGCGAACAGTTTTTCTTTTGCCATGACATTTGTGAAAGGCAAACCGGAGGAAAGCGAACAAGAAAGTTGTTTACTATTGTTGCCTGCTATAGCGTCCCTCGCTGCAGCGCTCTGGTTTGTCTTTCACAAATGTCATGGCAAAAGAAAAACTTCTCGTATTTCCATATTTTACTTATGCAAACTATTTAGGCTGGACTAACTATTTAGGCTGTATGCCTTTCTTTCAGCTAGAATGTGTTTGCGTCTAGCCTATTGTGCATGCATGTCTCCATATAGACTTCCTCATGATCCATAGCTCAGGTGGTGCTGTTCATTGTATTTCATTAGACATTAAATACAGCTCATCTACAAACTCTTTTAATGTAATTGTGGGCTATCGTAATAGGATAAATGTTCTCATTCTCGTCAGTAGAGGGCGTTATGGTTACGCAAATGTCTGCATGCATTTATTTGGAATGCATGTATTCTGTATGCATGTCTCTCTCAATGTCATTATCTTGCATTATTCATCATTAGTTACCAACCAAAAATAAGTGATATCTCATCAAAAACGTCTCCAACATAAAAAAAAAGCCAAGTTACTCACGCATAGCCTACAGATTGCTGTCTATAAGTCCTTAATTCCAACGTGCAAAAACTAGGCCTGCCTTTAAAAGTATTGATATCAAAATGTGGCCAAGTTACAACTAACAATATTGCCTATCATAGCTCACACTAAATACACTAGCTCTATTCCAAAGCAATGCTATCCAAACTTTCCTAAATTATTTAATGCAACTTGGCCCTGTGTTTCTTCATCTTACCATCTCAAGGGAATGTGGTCAATGAATGATCACTTTAAGGGTTGTTTCTCCTGACAGATTTTCCTATTGAACTCTATAGAAAAATAAGTCAGGAGAAGAAAGTTATCCATCCATATCTACTGTACTTCTGGCAGCAGAGTGATGGTTAAAGGCTTGTTTGATACATCAGACCCTTGATGACTTAGAGCCACTTAGCCAACCATGTGTTCGATACTGTTCCAGTGTAATTTACAGCTAAATCTAGTCTCACCCCCCAATTCCCATAGAGATCCATTCAAATGCAGAGCTGTTATAGTATCGCTTGTAAGAGTACCAGAAAATAAGATATCAAGAGTCTTTTGATGTTGTTGGGTCACAGACATCAGGAAGTCATGGCATGCAAAGGATATGCGACCAAATATTACAAATATGGCTTTTCCACCAAGTATTAAATACATTTAATTTAGCGTGTTCAATACTTTTTTCCTGTGTCATTCCCCTTTATTGCACATAACTTTTTTTAAAGATTGGAATGTTACAATTTCTTTAGCTGTGTAGTTTTATTGAGTTAATACCAATGTCTGGTCAAAATCTCACGTGAATAGCTACATTGGAAATATGTCTGATAAGAAAATTGTTGACGTGTCCAATACTTATTTCCTCCATTGTATAACCATATCCTTTCTGGAGTGTAATTCTTCATCAACTGTTAAAAACATTAATTGAAATCATATGTTGTTCCATGAGTTCAATCTCACATGCTAAGATGAAGAAACACAGGGCCAAGTTGCATTAAATAATTTAGGTAAGCGTGGATAGCATTGCTTTGGAATAAAGCTAGTTTATTTAGTGTGAGCTACGATAAGCAATATTGTTAGTTGTAACTTGGCCACATTTTAATATCAATACTTTTAAAAGCAGGCCAAATTTTTTCAAGTTGGAATTAAGGACTTATAAACAGCGCTCTGTAGGCTATGCGCGGGTAATTTTCTTTACATCGGAGACGTTTTTGATGAGATATACATATACGCTCTATGTCTTTTACGCTTTAATTCCGGGATACTTTCTGAAATTGTCAGTTGAGTGCAACATGTGTGTGCGTGCTCCTGAATTCCCTCAACAAAACCCCAGAAATAAGGGGTTCATCCTGGTATTTTAAGTGCCCCCATTTGTGAGAAAAAGTCGCCCACTCAAAAGCTTTTTGACGAAGTGGACTCAAATATGCGCCCTCAAAAGGGTGTAGGGGTCGTATTCGGACACGGCCCGTCAGTGCCATGTGTGGGAGGGTCAGGGGTCATACAGATGTGTTTTTGAGAGTATCAATGCTGCGTGTGGGAGGGTCAGGGGTCATACAGATATGTTTTTGAGAGTAACAGTGCCGTGTGTGGGAGGGTCAGGGGTCATACAGATGTGTTTTTGAGAGTATCAGTGCCGTGTGTGGGAGGGTCAGGGGTCATACAGATGTGTTTTTGAGAGTATCAGTGCCGTGTGTGGGAGGGTCAGGGGTCATACAGATGTGTTTTTGAGAGTATCAGTGCCGTGTGTGGGAGGGTCAGGGGTCATACAGATGTGTTTTTGAGAGTGTCAGTGCCGTGTGTGGGAGGGTCAGGGGTCATACCTTATTGGGCTGGGCAGCTCTCCTCAGGTCCTCAATCCAACGGTCTCTTTCAGCAGCTGAACTGCACCCAAAGCAGTGGTTGTTCTCGGTGCTAATCACCTGGAGAAAAAACCATGCAGTTAGATCACCCGATCAGGAACATAGTAAAGGCATGTATTACCACAAGCGTGAGGGCAACTCTTTCACCCGATCAGGAACATAGTAAAGGCATGTATTACCACAAGCGTGAGGGCAACTCTTTCACCCGATCAGGAACATAGTAAAGGCATGTATGGAACATAGTTAAGGCATGTATTACCACAAGCGTGAGGGCAACTCTTTCACCCGATCAGGAACATAGTAAAGGCATGTATTACCACAAGCGTGAGGGCAACTCTTTCACCCGATCAGGAACATAGTAAAGGCATGTATTACCACAAGCGTGAGGGCAACTCTTTCACCCGATCAGGAACATAGTAAAGGCATGTATTACCACAAGCGTGAGGGCAACTCTTTCACCCGATCAGGAACATAGTAAAGGCATGTATTACCACAAGCGTGAGGGCAACTCTTTCACCCGATCAGGAACATAGTAAAGGCATGTATTACCACAAGCGTGAGGGCAACTCTTTCACCCGATCAGGAACATAGTAAAGGCATGTATTACCACAAGCGTGAGGGCAACTCTTTCACCCGATCAGGAACATAGTAAAGGCATGTATTACCACAAGCGTGAGGGCAACTCTTTTGTAACATTTTGGTACAGGAATACTGCATAAGAGCATCAGCAGCAGCTCTTGAACTGAAAATGATGTTGCTTAAAACTTACCTTTAAAGGCATAGTTAACTTTCTAGAGTTAAAAAAATAATAATTAAGTTTTTGTGTATCTTATACAGTTTATGTGTGTGATAAAGGCAGTGGCGGGCCGTCAGGGCCAGCAAGGCCTTCTCTGCTGGCCTAAACATCATCAGAATATAAATTTAATTTTGATATATTTTTCCCACAAATATGTATTAAATTATTCCCCATAGTCTATTCTCTTCATTTCATAGCTTTCCTCTTGGTTGTGCTGCTTCCAGCCTCAGATCGAGATTTGGAGGGCTGGCCTTTATGTTAGAGCTTTTATCCAATCATATTTCAGCCATAATGTGTTGCCAGGGTCCAAGAAATCTGCCCTTAGGCCTTCAGAATAAACATTGCGGGCGCCTGTAGCTTATAGTGAACGGAAACAAACCTGTGGTGTTAACCAATCAGATTTCGAGTTGGCGACACCGGGGCCAGCTAGCAGGCGTACGATAACGTCAGCACGTGCACGTCTTTTGATTGGATACGCACTATTGAGAGGCAGACAGAGCTGTGCAGAGCTAGCAAACTGAACTTGAACGAGCTCATTTGTATAGATTTCTACAAGCTGTTTT
Source organism: Ilyophis sp. 1 JC-2022 (assembly GCA_022702515.1). Taxonomy (NCBI): domain Eukaryota; kingdom Metazoa; phylum Chordata; class Actinopteri; order Anguilliformes; family Synaphobranchidae; genus Ilyophis; species Ilyophis sp. 1 JC-2022. The sequence continues at coordinate 51,075,452 of CM040405.1, read as the reverse complement.
TTTTCAACCCACAATGGCTGAAGGAGGAGAAGAGATCGATTTGGTCGCAGATATAATTACAACGCCATTTTCAAGACGAACTTTTCAAGAAAAGCTAGACATCGTCAGAAGCGAACGGCCAACCCCGACGCTAGCGAGTCAAAGTGGACATTCAAGGCTAGGAATACACTGTCGCAAATATATCCTCATGAACAAATGCAAGTTATTTGTTTGTTTTCTTTTATTTTCAGTGAATAGTTTATGTGTCTTTATCGTCACGTTTCTTAAATGAAACTGCTTTGGGTGCGACAATGCGCTGTTTAGTGAACAAACTTGTTAAAGCTCACATACTTTTGGTGGACTTAATAAAACTTTGTAGACTAATCCCTTAAAAGCGCCTTTTATTTTAAAGTTTTGACAGTATCCAAGCGATCTTAAAGCTGGTAGTTTAACACTCTTAATTGTAAATGTGGATTTATTGATTATAAATGCTTCGGAAATATTAATATAACTCTGTTGTACTTGACTATGTTAAGGTGATGCAACGCCCGGTTATACTGCGTTTCTGTCTAAATGTATAGTTTCTAGAGCCATGGCGTCATAATGATGGTATTAACAGGTGGAATAATTCAGGTAGGACTGTGTAGGACATCACTGAAGGCCTAGGTGTGAAATGCACGGCCCGCCACTGGATAAAGGATATTTTATATACTTACAGAGCTTTCTATAATGGCTAGAATAGTGGCACCAATTGGTTTTTAGTTTAAACCAGTGCTGTAACTCCAAAGCAGCTAACAAATCGATGTTATGTTTCCAGGGGCTATACATATAAACACATTACATTTGATAACATTTTGTGTTTATTCACAATTATATTCTCAGTTGAAATGCAACAGAAGCTCTTCACTCCCAAGTTTAAGGACCAGGTGGTGTAGTTTGGATTCAGGTGACCATCACACTGCCTGTGTTGTTGCAAGCCTAACATTACCCAAGCTAATTGAAGGTACGATTAGGTTAGACTATGAAAAAGAAGAGTTTCAGCTACATTGTGAAACATTATTTCATCGAGCCTCAATTTTACGGGCGAGGAGTTGCAACAGATAGAGGCTGAGAGGTAAAAAAAAAAAAAAAAAAGGAAAGCAAAATGCTGTTCTGACAACCCGTTTGAGGACAACTCGCTACATTTTCAATAGATCTTGGTTGTCCAAGGATTCCGGCCCTGTTGATTGGTTGCTGCTGTGAGGTTGTATCCCTCATGCATTTCTCTCTATGTGTAGCATTGTTGATACAGGAAGCCGTGCCACATCTTCCTGTGAGCATAGATATGTTTCATCATTTGTGACTAGATGGTCACTGGATGGCTATGTAAAGATAAACAAACCTGTGCAGATTCTACAGTATTATTGTCGATGAATATGTCTCAATTTCAAGCGTGGGTATAGTTGGGGATGATTTATCTCTTCAAATGAGTTAAAAATGTTATTTTTATTACGATGATTAAAGTGACCTTCTAATTTAAATGAATGAACACTATATGAATAAAAATAATGTAACCACATCAGACACATTGCACGAACCAGTGGAGCACAGGCTATTCAAAATTCAAATACCTTGAAAGGCAAATGATTCAAAAAGTTTCAGAGTGGCTACCACTAAGAGGAATGTGCTGTAGAATGTTTTTGTGAGTTCAGTGTTTGCGATTGGACAATGAGCAGATGTCTCAGGTAGTGCAGGCACAGGTGGGAGTACCTCAAAGCAATACTTCTCCCCCAGAATGGAGCTGTGGACTGGCCTGATGATGGTGCATTTGTCTGAGCTCAGGTCTAGGCTTTCTGCAGCATTGACCGGTATGTACACGGAGTCTCGAGAGCCATGCACCCTGGCGGGGAGATGGGGGGGGGGGGGGGGGGTATTACTGGCAAGCTCACTGACAGATTACAATGAAACTGTTGCATCGGACTACAGCTCACCTGCCCCCGCTGTTCATCCCAACAGTGTCCATCTGTGTGTTACTCTTCCTTAGTGCCCCGCCCATGAAGCGCCGCTTGATCATCCCCTTGGGGTAGAGAGAGGGAGAGAGAGAGAGAGAGAAATAACAAGAGCCAGAGAGAGACAAAAAGAGAGAGAGAGAAATAACGAGAGCCAGAGAGAGAGAGAGAGAGAAAGAGAGAGAGAGAGAGAGAGAGAGAGAGAAATAACAAGAGCCAGAGAGAGACAAAAAGAGAGAGAGAAATAACGAGAGCCAGAGAGAGAGAGAGAGAGAGAGAGAAAGAGAGAGGGTATGTTTCAACATCTGTCCACTGAACTTGGGCAGTGCTGCTTGTGTTTGCACAAACTGGGCTCAAAGGAAAAACTCAGACTTATTAAAGCACAAAATAAAGTTTATTACCCGAACGCCTCCATCAGAACTCTTCATTCTTGGCCCAGTGTTGGTCACATGATCGGGGGTGCATTCTGGAGACCAAAGAGGAACGTGTTGTTAACAGGGGTGTTTCTAGACTGCTTTGATTGGGGGGGCACAAGGGCGGACGAAGTAGCGACAGGTCTGGGGGTCCACCTCCAGAAAAATTTGAGCCTTTTAAAACAAATTTCCTGCATTTCGAGACAATCACACACAGGACATTTTCTAAAATAAAATGTTACATTTATTTTTATATATTTTTTAAAAAATATTCTTCAAAGCCCTAGATGAGATTTGAGATGCTTTCATATAAAGCTAAAGTATAGGCTTCAGTATATTAGTGGATAAGATCATTTTATTACATTTTAAATCCACCTCCATCCCCCTCATCTGATAGGAGGACAACTTTATTTATGCCCAATAATACCAAATCATTATCTAATCTTATATGGAAACAAGTATATTAAAGATGAGCTATATTCCATCATCATGTCAGTCTCTTTGTGCTATTTTCTATTTACATGTGAAACTACGTTACTGTAACTGGCTCATCATTTTCATTGATATTTTAGCTAGCGAATATTATATCCTAAGCAATGCGTAACCGTTATCAAGAAGAGACAGCATAGATTGATTAAAAAAACGGACCACTTCCTCTCTCGCTGTGTCTCCATGTTTCATACGGCAAAACCAACCAATCAGATATTAGAGAAATATATTATTTTGATGTGGCATTTTTATGATTGGCCGAATCGTCTGTAGCTCTAATAGCCTACTGTAGCACCGACTTCATATTATCGGATTACATATTTTTCTGGATTTGGCTTTGGGCGGTCAGGCGGAGCATTTGGGGGGTATTGCCCCCCCCGTGGCCCCCCCCCCCCCCCCTTCTAGACACGGCCCTGGTTGTTAACCTCAGAACATCAATGAGAGATCAATTATAAGCAATATTTTTTGTGATGAGATGGTCGCAGGATTAAAATAGTCTCATTCAGGCGTTACTCTTTGGATTTACATTTTGGCCTATCTCCTTGCTGTAACACTCCTACCTTTTGCATTTGGGCTATATTTTATGGATTCATATTTCTCTGTAATGGATGTTGTCGGTACATATTTAGATATATTTAGAATGTGTTTGTGCTTGGCATAGCACACTTGTTAACATGTTTTAGTGATAATGCATCTACTGACTGGTCTGTAAATGTTGTTACCCAGGTCTAGAACTATTGCTCATATGAATCAGGTGGATGCAATTAGGTTTCCCCTATATTGTACGTTACTCTAAGTCTAAACTAATTTAATGTAAATGCAATTTAATTTCTCTGTTTAATCAAATTAATCTAATCTGTAAGTGTGTGTGCGTGTCAATGCAAAAGTGTGTATGTGTGTGTGTGTGTGTGTGTGTGTGTGTGGGGGGTTCAGAGTTGATGAGGGGAATAAATGAATCTCCAAGAGAGCAGCGTTCATATGAAACGAGCGCAGGAAGCACAGTCATTTCCCCCAGCATTTCCTCTTCAGATAGACAGAAAACAAGCAAAGCAATTAGATGCAGAGACAAACTACAGTTACAGATACAGCCATGGAATGACAGTACAGTGGTTGTGCACATGGTGCATTTACTGGATTTGATTGAAAACCTATTGAATATTGTTTCAATTAACTATCTTAACCATCGACAGTTAAATTAATGTAATCATTACTCCCACAGCTGGTGTGACTTTATGAGAAATATTTAGGGATCATTAGCTTCGAGAATAACTCAGACAGCTGGAGAATTGGTGAGGTATACACTGAGACAGGATGTGGTTTTAAACCAACCCTTTCAGATATAGTCTTTTTGCACATCCTTTAGAACGCATATTTTTATTTTGAACATGGACTGTTATGCTGCAAAGCATACAGTAACCCAGTACAACCATAGCAGCGAGCCTCATGGCCACACTGCCCATCTGTAGCTTTTACTGGAACTCTAACATTATTACATAACTGGTTGTAACATGCACTATTTAACAGTACTGTACACACACGTACAATGGGAAAACTACATCAAATGTTTATTCTGCTAAGAAGGTAATTTTTCTGACGGATAATGACCATATTTTATTTAGACATTCATATTTTAAACTCGTTTTATGTCTCCAAATGATCCACATTCATACACATTAATAAACAACATTTAACATGAAGAACAAGGGGGGCGTTAACCCTTGCTTACCTAGAGCGCCTCTACAAACTATCCATCGCCTGAATCCCATAATTATTGGACTGTCCGGTGATCAATTATCGATTAACAGCTTGTCATTTTTTGTTTTTGTGATTACTTCAATCTTCACGCAGTGGTAAAAAGCCCCCTTGTCTTAAAACGAACATGCACGACACTAACACACAAATGAGCCACATTCTGTCAAGCTCTCTGATGCTATCTCTTCCAAAATTTAGAGGAAGCAATTCTACTGCCGCTCGCGCGCGTAATAGCATCAGCAATTTCCTCTGTGTTGGCCTGCTGTGTCCCACAGACAAACTTCCGCTTCACAAAGATGTGGGGACGTGTATTAGTTTTCTTTCTTCTCATTACAATCGTCACCAAGTATTCACAATTAGTGAATGTGATAAATTAGTTTGTATCATTTCACCTGAAGGCTTGGCTGATTATTTTAAATATGTGTTTGCCAAGTTAGAGTTCTTGCGTGTTAGCAGCCAGGAAATAAGCAACAGTATATCAGATCATTTACAGCAGAACAAAACTTCTTTGTGGACAGTTTGGTCTGCTGTAATATTTAAGTGCATCCTATTATATAATTGTTATATCATTAAAAAAGGAAATAAATATTGCTGATATGTTGAAACATATGTTGAGGCCATTTCAGAGTTACACAGTGATGGAATATAACAACGTATCACTGCACAACATAATATTGATACAATTAATATTAATCATTACAACTAAAGTATTTTTAATGAAAAAATAGTCCAGTGTATTTCATTACAAAATATGAGGTATATACTTTATATCAAAATGTACTAAATCTCCAAACTTTCACAGATGCAATCACTTTGTGCATCAAAATATATTTGACAAAATCCATCTACCCATCAATTATCTAACCCACATATTCCTGGTTAGGGTCACGGGGGGCTGGTGCTTATCCCAGCATGCATTGGGCGAGAGGAAGGAATACCCACTGGACAATCCATCACAGGGCACACGCACCATTCACTCACACATTCATACCTACGGGCAATTTAGAGTCTCCAATTAGCCTAACCTGCATGTCTTTGCACTGTGGGAGGAAGTTAGAGTACCTGGAGGAAACCCACAGGGACAGGGGGGGGGGGGGACATGCAAATGCCACACAGAAAGGCCCCTGTCCCAGATCCTTCTTGCTGTGAGGCGATAGTGCTATCCACCTCAGCACGTGCCGCCCTATTTTACAACATACTTTATATAATTGTGCAATATATTCTGTAGCATAAGCACATATATGAAAGAAGAAAAACTCATATATGGAATATATTTTTGGACATGTCATTAAACTATAATCCTATAGACTGGATTTAATAGTGTACTGAAAGTTTTTGTAAGGGATAATATCACAATACATATTGCGAGCCGAAAACCATTGTGAGCTGAGGAGGCAGCATGTGCACTGACCCAGGTTACCGTGGCTCCCTGTGAGATTCTGCATGCTGGCGCTGGACAAACAACTGCTGGCACGATTCCGGGTCCACATGATTGGCTGCGAGAGAGAGAGCCAATCTCACATTTAACCAATGACATCCAATGCACTCTATTGAGGTGGTTATGTCACAATAAGAGCGAGCAAACCTGGCATAAGCTGTACAAGAACAGCACTTTTTACAAGTTTGTGTGGCTATCTGTGTGGCCCTGGAGATGACTCAGGTCAGGTGACAGCGGTGTCCAGGTTGTCGCGATGTCCTACCTCGTCCTCCCGTGGAATGAGAATCTGCCTGTCCTGCAAATCGCATCTGCTGATGTCCCAGATGGGGATGTCCTGGGGCGGTGCCCAGGAGAGCCTCACAGGGTCCGGAGCCACAGTGGGGGGTTCATTCCCTACCCCCTCTGTGAACACACAGCGTGTCCCAAAACCACAAACATTATAAACCAGGGTTATGTGTGCTGGTTAGCTTCTCCTTTTTAAATGTACAACAATAGGCTATATCTGAAGGATTTAATAAAGTACGATGTCTGTGAACACGTGTGAAAATGAATGAGAAGGCAGCAGATGTGCCTGAAAGATTTCACCGGCGCTGAAGGTATGAAGTAGACTTCATCCAAACCAATTTATTAGTAGAAACGATGTTTTAACCTGCCTTCGGTGGAATATGGGAACTACAATATGGCTTTTCTCTCCAACTCACTATCGGAACCGTGTCTTAAAGTGCAACTTTTATGTCAGCATCTCCAGTGAAATTACGTGCGGGGAAAATGACGTAGCAACTACAACGTTTGTATTTTCTGAAAGATTTATGCTTATTATAATTACAGTTTTGACTCAAACTTAATTAACCAAGCAAAACTCCAAAATGTGGTTGTAATGAAAACCCAGAAGTGACATAGCGTATGCTAAGGCTAAGCACAGTTCTGTGATGCAAAATCACTGGCGCGATGTTTAAATGGAGCTTTTTGAAGGGGCGTGGCTTAATAATAATAAATAAATAAAAATTCTCTCCATTAGTCTAGAACTGTGAATCGCTAAAAGTTTTGTGATGTTATCTCTCCACCTTTTGTACCCCTTCATCTCTTGCCTACTCTTTAGGTTATCTTTGCGACCTCATATTTAAAAAAAATCTTGTCTCAATGTTCACCCTGCTCTGTTATGCCTCTCATACTTCTATCCAACATCAATCTCCTTCACACTTGCAGTCTCTTTTTCTCCCTGTATCAACCTCTTTTTTGGGTTTCACAGGTAGAGAGCAGGGGCACGTCAGCCAATTATTGAGTACATGTAAACACTATAATTCAATGTTATTTTTTTATCAATGGAACTTCAAATTCGTGATTGGCTTTTGTGTGGGAAATCACACTTTTTACTTCATAAAATGGAGCCACGTGTCTGACTGTGATTCTGCACGAGTTGCAGGAATTGGATTCCTTTAATTTACCAGCAGGTGTCACTGTTTCACTATTAGACTACTTTCCTGTTTTCTACAACACATCTTTGTTTTTATAGTAGTAAAGCATTTATTTTTAAAGAGGACTAGAGTAAAAAAGAGAGAATTAAAAGGAGTGAGGAAGAAAGTGCCTGATTTAGTGGGCAGTGGCAGCAAAAGATGACAGATAGGCCGCAATAGTATTTCTCACCATCTTGGTAGAGGGGTGTGCTGTTTCGACTTTGCAGTCGAGGCCTCTTGAACTTCTGGGAGACTGTGCGCAGATACTTCCTGAAGAGGGCCCCACCTCCTCTCCCCTGTGCCTCCTGTGGGGACGAACCGGAGGGGTCGGTGGGGGAGGAATTGGGGTCGGGTGCCTGTGAGGTGGGGATGGCTGAGCGAACGGTGGAGAGGAGAGACCCAGGAGGCTCTGAGAGAGCCCTGCGGAATGGGTTCTTCCGAAGCCCCGCTCCTTTCTCCAGCTTGGAGCCCTCTACGCGAGCGGAGCTCTTGTCTCCTGCATCCTCGCTAAAGGCTTTGCGCCAGCTCTGCATCTTGCTCCATTTGTTTGGGCTGCTTCTCTCCGAGCGGTCCGAGGCCGCCAGCGCCCCAGCCTCTGTCTTCCCTCCATCAGAAGGCAGCCGGCCCTTGGTGTGCCATTTGTAGGTATTTAAAAGGTCAGAGTCCTCCGGTTGATCTGGCTGAGGGTCAGCTAGGGGGTCCTTCTCAATGGACCCCACCTCCTCTTGAGTATTTGGAGCTGCCTGCTCAAAATCTGCTTCCTTGTTGGTACCCATTGTTGCAACGTTATATCGCTCCTTTGTTTTCTGTAGCTGTTCCCTTGTCCTTAATTTCCTCAACAGTAAGAATGTGTGTTCTGTGAATGTCTTCAATCACCACTGAAGAGACACATGGACAGTTTGAAAGCTGAGCGACCGGCTTTGATTAAATTAGTCTTCTTTAATTCCTCATTCTTACCAAGCTCAATTCATACTATAACTTTAGCCGCTCCTTTGGACAGACAGACTCACTTTTTTTTCAGCTTGTGTCCTTCGACACTGTCCACGCTAATCCTGCAATATAATGTGAATATTGACGTGAACTCACTTCCCTCTGCCGAATGGCTTCTAACACCGGTAGTGCAAGCTCTCGCTCCAACCTTATATGTACACATCAAACTACTTTTAAATGTTCAACATAGGTTTTTCTTTGTGTCTAATTACAAATCGTGAATTCATAAATGCACATCCTCTCCCCTTTAGTCTTTCATATGCAGTCTTGCAGGTTGTACCCTTCCACTAACCGCCCAAAGTTTTCACCCCCGTTCACTCACGATTATTTTCTTCGCTTCTCATTTTTCTTTCTCTTCAGAAAGCCACTCTGATATCTCCTTTTCCTCGGTTGCTTCAAATATTTATAATTTTTCGTTGTCTATTGGATATATAATATTCTGTCGACGTGTATACATTTGTGAGAAAAGTTATGTTTCAGCCTGTCAACCTGTTTTCATCATAGGGGAAGTTTCCCCACAGAAACCAGATGTCAGCCAATCAGTTTAAAGAATTACACTGCATGATAGAGACACACAGGATACAGTGAAATGCCCTGAAAACCACAACTTTTTTTCAAGGCTAGTTCAGTGCTGGTTTTGTAATTGCAGTATGTTTGGCAAGTATAGAGCATTCTGAAGTGTGAATCCTCTTTGCATATTGTTTTGGATATGCAACAATGGGCTTGTATGGTTTGGTTCATTCTTCTATATTTTCTGCTTCCTCATATTTTGGCACAGATTTAGGCTTTTTCTGCAGTCTTTGTTACCTTGAGAGACGACATTTTTGTTTCAATCTATTCTCAAAGTGGACATGTAGGCTATTTGTTTTTTCCTCTGCATTCATGCACTGTGTACAGATACACCTGATTGGTCACATGGTAAATACATTCCTCAAAGCTTCACGCAAAGGTGAAGAGTGAAAAAAAAATGCTTGTTTGGAAAACTAAGTGGGGACTACTATACTATATCCAGAACATATACGGATGACACCAGGGAATTCTTGTCAAAACCATTTGCTCCAGATATCGTTTTTTCAGAAGCTGTTCAGTTTAGTTTCCTGTCAAAGCAAGTTCACATCCTGTCAGGCAGGTCTGTCTGAGACCTTTTTGAAAACCACTTCCTGTGTTAATACGTGAAGGGAGACGTTGTTAAAATGTCCGTTGATAGAATCCCAGGTTTTGGTTGTGATTATCTGCGCATGCATTCATTATTCTACAAACCTTTGAAAACATGGACATTTCACAGGGATTAATCCATAGAAGGATACAGTTAGTCAATATTTGGCATTTATTTGTTATATAGTATCAATCTCAGCTCAGTTCCTTATCGTTTGAAATTATCTCAATTAAATGTATTTCCAAAAACAATTCTCTAACTTGCTTTTCACCATCACAAATTGAGATAAATTCAGCAAAATCTACTTCAATTAAATGTTCTTCCCACACATTCCTTAAATTCAATTCTCCTCACATTAATATAAATTTTCTAAATACAATTCCGTTGGGTCAATTTCATTTCTGTTCAGTCAATTGAATTTAAATTCTGGAGAATGGAATGACAGTGAAAGAGTGTGGTAGAGTGACAAAGAGAATAGTGTGGTATAGTGACCCAGTGAAATAGTGTTGTAGAGTGACCCAGTGAAATAGTGTGGTAGAGTGACCCAGTGAAATAGTGTGGTAAAGTGACCCAGTGAAATAGTGTGGTAGAGTGACCCAGTGAAATAGTGTGGTAAAGTGACCCAGTGAAATAGTGTGGTAGAGTGACCCAGTGAAATAGTGTGGTAAAGTGACCCAGTGAAATAGTGTGGTAAAGTGACCCAGTGAAATAGTGTGGTAAAGTGACCCAGTGAAATAGTGTGGTAGAGTGACCCAGTGAAATAGTGTGGTAGAGTGACCCAGTGAAATAGTGTGGTAAAATAACCCAGTGAAATAGTGTGGTAGAGTGACCCAGTGAAATAGTGTGGTAGAGTGACCCAGTGAAATAGTGTGGTAGAGTGACTCAGTGAAATAGTGTGGTAGAGTGACCCAGTGAAATAGTGTGGTAAAGTGACCCAGTGAAATAGTGTGGTAAAGTGACCCAGTGAAATAGTGTGGTAGAGTGACCCAGTGAAATAGTGTGGTAAAGTGACCCAGTGAAATAGTGTGGTAAAGTGACCCAGTGAAATAGTGTGGTAGAGTGACCCAGTGAAATAGTGTGGTATAGTGACAAAGAGAATAGTGTGGTAGAGTGACCCAGTGAAATAGTGTGGTAGAGTGACTCAGTGAAATAGTGTGGTAGAGTGACCCAGTGAAATAGTGTGGTAGAGTGACCCAGTGAAATAGTGTGGTAAGGTGACCCAGTGAAATAGTGTGGTAGAGTGACCCAGTGAAATAGTGTGGTAAAGTGACCCAGTGAAATAGTGTGGTAAAGTGACCCAGTGAAATAGTGTGGTAAAGTGACCCAGTGAAATAGTGTGGTAGAGTGACCCAGTGAAATAGTGTGGTAGAGTGACCCAGTGAAATAGTGTGGTAAAATAACCCAGTGAAATAGTGTGGTAGAGTGACCCAGTGAAATAGTGTGGTAGAGTGACTCAGTGAAATAGTGTGGTAGAGTGACCCAGTGAAATAGTGTGGTAAAGTGACCCAGTGAAATAGTGTGGTAAAGTGACCCAGTGAAATAGTGTGGTAGAGTGACCCAGTGAAATAGTGTGGTAGAGTGACAAAGAGAATAGTGTGGTAAAGTGACCCAGTGAAATAGTGTGATAGAGTGACGAAGAGAAAAGTGTGGTAAAGTGACCCAGTGAAATAGTGTGGTAGAGTGACCCAGTGAAATAGTGTGGTAAAGTGACCCAGTGAAATAGTGTGGTAGAGTGACCCAGTGAAATAGTGTGGTATAGTGACAAAGAGAATAGTGTGGTAGAGTGACCCAGTGAAATAGTGTGGTAGAGTGACAAAGAGAAAAGTGTGGTAAAGTGACCCAGTGGAATAGTGTGGTAGAGAGGCGCAAAAGGAGCATTCTGCGCCCATAACCCAGAAGACGATGAATCTAAACCATCCTTAAAGTGTCTGCCACTTAACCACCTTGAAAACGGTGCTGCTCTGTGTTTATATATATATACGGTATATATCCAGTTCAACCCCAATCTGGAATGTCCAACTATCTGCAACCGCAGCTGCGTTCCATTCGCGTACTTCGGGAGGGCTGGGACATCCAGTGCTCTCCTCCGAAGCATGTGCGGTTCAACAGCTGCTTCCTTTCCCATCACAGAACACAATAAAGCTCGCAAACGGTGGCGGCAGAAGAATATCTTTCATAGGAGGTTTTGACATGGCTTGGCACGGTATGGATTCAATCCATAGATTCAAACCGAGGCCATGAAACTCACCCATGCCTTTTAAAGAAAGCTCCAGGCTAAAACACTGAGGCCTACATCTACATCATTTGTAAATGTGTTGCGTTGAAGAAGTTTACATTTCATTCCAGGGTTTATTGTCAGACATGTATAATATATTTGACATTATCGCTCTTCGCAATTTTTCACTTACTATTTTTTCTTACTAGGCTTCTTCTCGATCTGCTCCAGTGTGTTATTGTCCTACGTCACCAAGAACTACTTTCACCAACGCCCTTAACAAGAACGTGAGCAAAAAGGCTAAAAGCTAATGATACTTAGGCTATAGGCAAGTTGGGGCTATAGTGAGTCGAAAACACAATCCCATATGTGACAATATCACCGATGGACGACACGTCATCTACAAGAATTTAGCTGCGGAAAACTGAAGTAGCCTAGAACACAAAACAGGAAAATAGGACCTGGGTTGCATTTTCCAAGAAACTATATGCAAATTCTAACAATGTCAACGTTTTTTAGCCTGGACTTTAACGTTAAGCAAATGAGCCGTCCAGCAGCCCCGCTTTTGTAATCTGTGAATTGGTGTCATTTAAAACCAAAGATTAATGCATCTCCATTTCTTACGTATCTTTTCAACATTAATAGTGCAAATGGATAGCAATGTTGCGGTTGTTGTGTAGCAGAGTGGCGCAGCGGAAGCGTGCTGGGCCCATAACCCAGAGGTCGATGGATCGAAACCATCCTCTGCTATGTCCGTGTGTCATGCTTGGCGAGCGCTGGCCTGGCTTCCAGTAAAGCTTGCTTATTACACTGCCATTTTTTAAAAGGGCTATGCAAATTTAAGAAAATCCTATTGATACTTATTTTAATCCCCTTGAAAATTATTCTAATTTTATTCATTTATTGCATCCATTTAAAAAGTGTTGTTTTTCTTATAAGGTTTCTCTCCTTTTTTCCCTTGGCAAAAAAGAACATTATGTCAAGCCCCAGTGGCCTAATGGATAAGGCACTGGCCTCCTAAGCCAGGGATTGTGGGTTCGAGTCCCATCTCGGGTGCTGATTGCGCTCTCTTGCTAGGTGATCTGAATGTGTTTTCAAAATCCCTTCATCAGTTTCTGGAGGGAAATAGGCAAAAGTAGTATAACTCCCTTCGGATTTATTTATTTATTATTATTTTTAATTTCTTGACCAGCCAGGGGCTACATATCCAATTCCCACCGCAATCTGGAATGTCCAACTGTCTGCAACCACAACCACGTTCCATTTTACGAATATCTCATACTTATTCATGGCGCTAAGCTCGGAAAGGTGGCGTCGGAGGAAGACCTTTCATATGCGGCTTTCACCTGGCTTAGCACGGTCCGGAATCGATCCGAAGCCATGAAGCTCATAGAAGCCTTTAAGGAAAACTCTGGGCTAAAACACTGAGGCCTACATCGTTTGTAAACTTGTTGCATTGAAGTAAATTTCATTCTAGGCTTTATTGTCTGACGTGTAATGTATTTTACTTCGTCGCTATTTTACAAATATCTGATACTTATTGTTGGTGCTATAGCGAGTCGAAAACACACTGTCATATTAAATTGCATTGTGTCTGCCGGTGCAATATCACCGCTTGATGACACGTCATCTACAGAACCAGAATTTAGCTGCGGAAAACTGAAGTAGCCTAGTACACAAAACAGGAAAATAGGACCTGGGTTGCATTTTGAATTGGTGTCATTTAAAACCAAAGATTAAAGCATCTACATTTCTTACGTATCTTTTCAACATTAATAGGGCAACTGGATTGCAATGTCACAGTTGTTGTGTAGCAGAGTGGCGCAGCGGAAGCGTGCTGGGCCCATAACCCAGAGGTCGATGGATCGAAACCATCCTCTGCTATGTCCGTGTGTCATGCTCGGGGAGCACTGGCCTGGCTTCCAGTAAAGCTTGCTTATTACACTGCCATTTTTTAAAAGGGCTATGCAAATTTAAGAAAATCCTATTGATACTTATTTTAATCCCCTTGAAAATTATTCTAATTTTATTCATTTATTGCATCCATTTAAAAAGTGTTGTTTTTCTTAAAAGGTTTCTCTCCTTTTTTCCCTTGGCAAAAAACAACATTATGTCAAGCCCCAGTGGCCTAATGGATAAGGCACTGGCCTCCTAAGCCAGGGATTGTGGGTTCGAGTCCCATCTGGGGTGCTGATTGCGCTCTCTTGCTAGGTGATCTGAATGTGTTTTCAAAATCCCTTCATCAGTTTCTGGAGGGAAATAGGCAAAAGTCGTATAACTCCCTTCGGATTTATTTATTTATTATTTTTAATTTCTTGACCAGCCAGGGGCTACATATCCAATCCCCACCGCAATCTGGAATGTCCAACTGTCTGCAACCACAGCCACGTTCCATTTTACGAATATCTCATACTTATTCATGGCGCTAAGCTCGGAAAGGTGGCGTCGGAGGAAGACCTTTCATATGCGGCTTTCACCTGGCTTAGCACGGTCCGGAATCGATCCGAAGCCATGAAGCTCATACAAGCCTTTAAGGAAAACTCTGGGCTAAAACACTGAGGCCTACATCGTTTGTAAACTTGTTGCATTGAAGTAAATTTCATTCTAGGCTTTATTGTCTGACGTGTAATGTATTTTACTTCGTCGCAATTTTACGAATATCTGATACTTATTGTTGGTGCTATAGCGAGTCGAAAACACACTGTCATATTAAATTGCATTGTGTCTGCCGGTGCAATATCACCGCTTGATGACACGTCATCTACAGAACCAGAATTTAGCTGCGGAAAACTGAAGTAGCCTAGTACACAAAACAGGAAAATAGGACCTGGGTTGCATTTTGAATTGGTGTCATTTAAAACCAAAGATTAAAGCATCTACATTTCTTACGTATCTTTTCAACATTAATAGGGCAACTGGATTGCAATGTCACAGTTGTTGTGTAGCAGAGTGGCGCAGCGGAAGCGTGCTGGGCCCATAACCCAGAGGTCGATGGATCGAAACCATCCTCTGCTATGTCCGTGTGTCATGCTCGGGGAGCACTGGCCTGGCTTCCAGTAAAGCTTGCTTATTACACTGCCATTTTTTAAAAGGGCTATGCAAATTTAAGAAAATCCTATTGATACTTATTTTAATCCCCTTGAAAATTATTCTAATTTTATTCATTTATTGCATCCATTTAAAAAGTGTTGTTTTTCTTAAAAGGTTTCTCTCCTTTTTTCCCTTGGCAAAAAACAACATTATGTCAAGCCCCAGTGGCCTAATGGATAAGGCACTGGCCTCCTAAGCCAGGGATTGTGGGTTCGAGTCCCATCTGGGGTGCTGATTGCGCTCTCTTGCTAGGTGATCTGAATGTGTTTTCAAAATCCCTTCATCAGTTTCTGGAGGGAAATAGGCAAAAGTCGTATAACTCCCTTCGGAATTATTTATTTATTTATTTATTATTTTTAATTTCTTGACCAGCCAGGGGCTACATATCCAATCCCCACCGCAATCTGGAATGTCCAACTGTCTGCAACCACAGCCACGTTCCATTTTACGAATATCTCATACTTATTCATGGCGCTAAGCTCGGAAAGGTGGCGTCGGAGGAAGACCTTTCATATGCGGCTTTCACCTGGCTTAGCACGGTCCGGAATCGATCCGAAGCCATGAAGCTCATACAAGCCTTTAAGGAAAACTCTGGGCTAAAACACTGAGGCCTACATCGTTTGTAAACTTGTTGCATTGAAGTAAATTTCATTCTAGGCTTTATTGTCTGACGTGTAATGTATTTTACTTCGTCGCAATTTTACGAATATCTGATACTTATTGTTGGTGCTATAGCGAGTCGAAAACACACTGTCATATTAAATTGCATTGTGTCTGCCGGTGCAATATCACCGCTTGATGACACGTCATCTACAGAACCAGAATTTAGCTGCGGAAAACTGAAGTAGCCTAGTACACAAAACAGGAAAATAGGACCTGGGTTGCATTTTGAATTGGTGTCATTTAAAACCAAAGATTAAAGCATCTACATTTCTTACGTATCTTTTCAACATTAATAGGGCAACTGGATTGCAATGTCACAGTTGTTGTGTAGCAGAGTGGCGCAGCGGAAGCGTGCTGGGCCCATAACCCAGAGGTCGATGGATCGAAACCATCCTCTGCTATGTCCGTGTGTCATGCTCGGGGAGCACTGGCCTGGCTTCCAGTAAAGCTTGCTTATTACACTGCCATTTTTTAAAAGGGCTATGCAAATTTAAGAAAATCCTATTGATACTTATTTTAATCCCCTTGAAAATTATTCTAATTTTATTCATTTATTGCATCCATTTAAAAAGTGTTGTTTTTCTTAAAAGGTTTCTCTCCTTTTTTCCCTTGGCAAAAAACAACATTATGTCAAGCCCCAGTGGCCTAATGGATAAGGCACTGGCCTCCTAAGCCAGGGATTGTGGGTTCGAGTCCCATCTGGGGTGCTGATTGCGCTCTCTTGCTAGGTGATCTGAATGTGTTTTCAAAATCCCTTCATCAGTTTCTGGAGGGAAATAGGCAAAAGTCGTATAACTCCCTTCGGAATTATTTATTTATTTATTTATTATTTTTAATTTCTTGACCAGCCAGGGGCTACATATCCAATCCCCACCGCAATCTGGAATGTCCAACTGTCTGCAACCACAGCCACGTTCCATTTTACGAATATCTCATACTTATTCATGGCGCTAAGCTCGGAAAGGTGGCGTCGGAGGAAGACCTTTCATATGCGGCTTTCACCTGGCTTAGCACGGTCCGGAATCGATCCGAAGCCATGAAGCTCATACAAGCCTTTAAGGAAAACTCTGGGCTAAAACACTGAGGCCTACATCGTTTGTAAACTTGTTGCATTGAAGTAAATTTCATTCTAGGCTTTATTGTCTGACGTGTAATGTATTTTACTTCGTCGCTATTTTACGAATATCTGATACTTATTGTTGGTGCTATAGCGAGTCGAAAACACACTGTCATAT
Organism: Ilyophis sp. 1 JC-2022; assembly: GCA_022702515.1. Classification (NCBI taxonomy): domain Eukaryota; kingdom Metazoa; phylum Chordata; class Actinopteri; order Anguilliformes; family Synaphobranchidae; genus Ilyophis; species Ilyophis sp. 1 JC-2022. Next base: position 51,058,590 of record CM040405.1, on the reverse strand, counting down.
TAAATTGCATTGTGTCTGCCGGTGCAATATCACCGCTTGATGACACGTCATCTACAGAACCAGAATTTAGCTGCGGAAAACTGAAGTAGCCTAGTACACAAAACAGGAAAATAGGACCTGGGTTGCATTTTGAATTGGTGTCATTTAAAACCAAAGATTAAAGCATCTACATTTCTTACGTATCTTTTCAACATTAATAGGGCAACTGGATTGCAATGTCACAGTTGTTGTGTAGCAGAGTGGCGCAGCGGAAGCGTGCTGGGCCCATAACCCAGAGGTCGATGGATCGAAACCATCCTCTGCTATGTCCGTGTGTCATGCTCGGGGAGCACTGGCCTGGCTTCCAGTAAAGCTTGCTTATTACACTGCCATTTTTTAAAAGGGCTATGCAAATTTAAGAAAATCCTATTGATACTTATTTTAATCCCCTTGAAAATTATTCTAATTTTATTCATTTATTGCATCCATTTAAAAAGTGTTGTTTTTCTTAAAAGGTTTCTCTCCTTTTTTCCCTTGGCAAAAAACAACATTATGTCAAGCCCCAGTGGCCTAATGGATAAGGCACTGGCCTCCTAAGCCAGGGATTGTGGGTTCGAGTCCCATCTGGGGTGCTGATTGCGCTCTCTTGCTAGGTGATCTGAATGTGTTTTCAAAATCCCTTCATCAGTTTCTGGAGGGAAATAGGCAAAAGTCGTATAACTCCCTTCGGAATTATTTATTTATTTATTTATTATTTTTAATTTCTTGACCAGCCAGGGGCTACATATCCAATCCCCACCGCAATCTGGAATGTCCAACTGTCTGCAACCACAGCCACGTTCCATTTTACGAATATCTCATACTTATTCATGGCGCTAAGCTCGGAAAGGTGGCGTCGGAGGAAGACCTTTCATATGCGGCTTTCACCTGGCTTAGCACGGTCCGGAATCGATCCGAAGCCATGAAGCTCATACAAGCCTTTAAGGAAAACTCTGGGCTAAAACACTGAGGCCTACATCGTTTGTAAACTTGTTGCATTGAAGTAAATTTCATTCTAGGCTTTATTGTCTGACGTGTAATGTATTTTACTTCGTCGCTATTTTACGAATATCTGATACTTATTGTTGGTGCTATAGCGAGTCGAAAACACACTGTCATATTAAATTGCATTGTGTCTGCCGGTGCAATATCACCGCTTGATGACACGTCATCTACAGAACCAGAATTTAGCTGCGGAAAACTGAAGTAGCCTAGTACACAAAACAGGAAAATAGGACCTGGGTTGCATTTTGAATTGGTGTCATTTAAAACCAAAGATTAAAGCATCTACATTTCTTACGTATCTTTTCAACATTAATAGGGCAACTGGATTGCAATGTCACAGTTGTTGTGTAGCAGAGTGGCGCAGCGGAAGCGTGCTGGGCCCATAACCCAGAGGTCGATGGATCGAAACCATCCTCTGCTATGTCCGTGTGTCATGCTCGGGGAGCACTGGCCTGGCTTCCAGTAAAGCTTGCTTATTACACTGCCATTTTTTAAAAGGGCTATGCAAATTTAAGAAAATCCTATTGATACTTATTTTAATCCCCTTGAAAATTATTCTAATTTTATTCATTTATTGCATCCATTTAAAAAGTGTTGTTTTTCTTAAAAGGTTTCTCTCCTTTTTTCCCTTGGCAAAAAACAACATTATGTCAAGCCCCAGTGGCCTAATGGATAAGGCACTGGCCTCCTAAGCCAGGGATTGTGGGTTCGAGTCCCATCTGGGGTGCTGATTGCGCTCTCTTGCTAGGTGATCTGAATGTGTTTTCAAAATCCCTTCATCAGTTTCTGGAGGGAAATAGGCAAAAGTCGTATAACTCCCTTCGGAATTATTTATTTATTTATTTATTATTTTTAATTTCTTGACCAGCCAGGGGCTACATATCCAATCCCCACCGCAATCTGGAATGTCCAACTGTCTGCAACCACAGCCACGTTCCATTTTACGAATATCTCATACTTATTCATGGCGCTAAGCTCGGAAAGGTGGCGTCGGAGGAAGACCTTTCATATGCGGCTTTCACCTGGCTTAGCACGGTCCGGAATCGATCCGAAGCCATGAAGCTCATACAAGCCTTTAAGGAAAACTCTGGGCTAAAACACTGAGGCCTACATCGTTTGTAAACTTGTTGCATTGAAGTAAATTTCATTCTAGGCTTTATTGTCTGACGTGTAATGTATTTTACTTCGTCGCAATTTTACGAATATCTGATACTTATTGTTGGTGCTATAGCGAGTCGAAAACACACTGTCATATTAAATTGCATTGTGTCTGCCGGTGCAATATCACCGCTTGATGACACGTCATCTACAGAACCAGAATTTAGCTGCGGAAAACTGAAGTAGCCTAGTACACAAAACAGGAAAATAGGACCTGGGTTGCATTTTGAATTGGTGTCATTTAAAACCAAAGATTAAAGCATCTACATTTCTTACGTATCTTTTCAACATTAATAGGGCAACTGGATTGCAATGTCACAGTTGTTGTGTAGCAGAGTGGCGCAGCGGAAGCGTGCTGGGCCCATAACCCAGAGGTCGATGGATCGAAACCATCCTCTGCTATGTCCGTGTGTCATGCTCGGGGAGCACTGGCCTGGCTTCCAGTAAAGCTTGCTTATTACACTGCCATTTTTTAAAAGGGCTATGCAAATTTAAGAAAATCCTATTGATACTTATTTTAATCCCCTTGAAAATTATTCTAATTTTATTCATTTATTGCATCCATTTAAAAAGTGTTGTTTTTCTTAAAAGGTTTCTCTCCTTTTTTCCCTTGGCAAAAAACAACATTATGTCAAGCCCCAGTGGCCTAATGGATAAGGCACTGGCCTCCTAAGCCAGGGATTGTGGGTTCGAGTCCCATCTGGGGTGCTGATTGCGCTCTCTTGCTAGGTGATCTGAATGTGTTTTCAAAATCCCTTCATCAGTTTCTGGAGGGAAATAGGCAAAAGTCGTATAACTCCCTTCGGAATTATTTATTTATTTATTTATTATTTTTAATTTCTTGACCAGCCAGGGGCTACATATCCAATTCCCCACCGCAATCTGGAATGTCCAACTGTCTGCAACCACAGCCACGTTCCATTTTACGAATATCTCATACTTATTCATGGCGCTAAGCTCGGAAAGGTGGCGTCGGAGGAAGACCTTTCATATGCGGCTTTCACCTGGCTTAGCACGGTCCGGAATCGATCCGAAGCCATGAAGCTCATACAAGCCTTTAAGGAAAACTCTGGGCTAAAACACTGAGGCCTACATCGTTTGTAAACTTGTTGCATTGAAGTAAATTTCATTCTAGGCTTTATTGTCTGACGTGTAATGTATTTTACTTCGTCGCAATTTTACGAATATCTGATACTTATTGTTGGTGCTATAGCGAGTCGAAAACACACTGTCATATTAAATTGCATTGTGTCTGCCGGTGCAATATCACCGCTTGATGACACGTCATCTACAGAACCAGAATTTAGCTGCGGAAAACTGAAGTAGCCTAGTACACAAAACAGGAAAATAGGACCTGGGTTGCATTTTGAATTGGTGTCATTTAAAACCAAAGATTAAAGCATCTACATTTCTTACGTATCTTTTCAACATTAATAGGGCAACTGGATTGCAATGTCACAGTTGTTGTGTAGCAGAGTGGCGCAGCGGAAGCGTGCTGGGCCCATAACCCAGAGGTCGATGGATCGAAACCATCCTCTGCTATGTCCGTGTGTCATGCTCGGGGAGCACTGGCCTGGCTTCCAGTAAAGCTTGCTTATTACACTGCCATTTTTTAAAAGGGCTATGCAAATTTAAGAAAATCCTATTGATACTTATTTTAATCCCCTTGAAAATTATTCTAATTTTATTCATTTATTGCATCCATTTAAAAAGTGTTGTTTTTCTTAAAAGGTTTCTCTCCTTTTTTCCCTTGGCAAAAAACAACATTATGTCAAGCCCCAGTGGCCTAATGGATAAGGCACTGGCCTCCTAAGCCAGGGATTGTGGGTTCGAGTCCCATCTGGGGTGCTGATTGCGCTCTCTTGCTAGGTGATCTGAATGTGTTTTCAAAATCCCTTCATCAGTTTCTGGAGGGAAATAGGCAAAAGTCGTATAACTCCCTTCGGAATTATTTATTTATTTATTTATTATTTTTAATTTCTTGACCAGCCAGGGGCTACATATCCAATTCCCACCGCAATCTGGAATGTCCAACTGTCTGCAACCACAGCCACGTTCCATTTTACGAATATCTCATACTTATTCATGGCGCTAAGCTCGGAAAGGTGGCGTCGGAGGAAGACCTTTCATATGCGGCTTTCACCTGGCTTAGCACGGTCCGGAATCGATCCGAAGCCATGAAGCTCATACAAGCCTTTAAGGAAAACTCTGGGCTAAAACACTGAGGCCTACATCGTTTGTAAACTTGTTGCATTGAAGTAAATTTCATTCTAGGCTTTATTGTCTGACGTGTAATGTATTTTACTTCGTCGCTATTTTACGAATATCTGATACTTATTGTTGGTGCTATAGCGAGTCGAAAACACACTGTCATATTAAATTGCATTGTGTCTGCCGGTGCAATATCACCGCTTGATGACACGTCATCTACAGAACCAGAATTTAGCTGCGGAAAACTGAAGTAGCCTAGTACACAAAACAGGAAAATAGGACCTGGGTTGCATTTTGAATTGGTGTCATTTAAAACCAAAGATTAAAGCATCTACATTTCTTACGTATCTTTTCAACATTAATAGGGCAACTGGATTGCAATGTCACAGTTGTTGTGTAGCAGAGTGGCGCAGCGGAAGCGTGCTGGGCCCATAACCCAGAGGTCGATGGATCGAAACCATCCTCTGCTATGTCCGTGTGTCATGCTCGGGGAGCACTGGCCTGGCTTCCAGTAAAGCTTGCTTATTACACTGCCATTTTTTAAAAGGGCTATGCAAATTTAAGAAAATCCTATTGATACTTATTTTAATCCCCTTGAAAATTATTCTAATTTTATTCATTTATTGCATCCATTTAAAAAGTGTTGTTTTTCTTAAAAGGTTTCTCTCCTTTTTTCCCTTGGCAAAAAACAACATTATGTCAAGCCCCAGTGGCCTAATGGATAAGGCACTGGCCTCCTAAGCCAGGGATTGTGGGTTCGAGTCCCATCTGGGGTGCTGATTGCGCTCTCTTGCTAGGTGATCTGAATGTGTTTTCAAAATCCCTTCATCAGTTTCTGGAGGGAAATAGGCAAAAGTCGTATAACTCCCTTCGGAATTATTTATTTATTTATTTATTATTTTTAATTTCTTGACCAGCCAGGGGCTACATATCCAATTCCCACCGCAATCTGGAATGTCCAACTGTCTGCAACCACAGCCACGTTCCATTTTACGAATATCTCATACTTATTCATGGCGCTAAGCTCGGAAAGGTGGCGTCGGAGGAAGACCTTTCATATGCGGCTTTCACCTGGCTTAGCACGGTCCGGAATCGATCCGAAGCCATGAAGCTCATACAAGCCTTTAAGGAAAACTCTGGGCTAAAACACTGAGGCCTACATCGTTTGTAAACTTGTTGCATTGAAGTAAATTTCATTCTAGGCTTTATTGTCTGACGTGTAATGTATTTTACTTCGTCGCTATTTTACGAATATCTGATACTTATTGTTGGTGCTATAGCGAGTCGAAAACACACTGTCATATTAAATTGCATTGTGTCTGCCGGTGCAATATCACCGCTTGATGACACGTCATCTACAGAACCAGAATTTAGCTGCGGAAAACTGAAGTAGCCTAGTACACAAAACAGGAAAATAGGACCTGGGTTGCATTTTGAATTGGTGTCATTTAAAACCAAAGATTAAAGCATCTACATTTCTTACGTATCTTTTCAACATTAATAGGGCAACTGGATTGCAATGTCACAGTTGTTGTGTAGCAGAGTGGCGCAGCGGAAGCGTGCTGGGCCCATAACCCAGAGGTCGATGGATCGAAACCATCCTCTGCTATGTCCGTGTGTCATGCTCGGGGAGCACTGGCCTGGCTTCCAGTAAAGCTTGCTTATTACACTGCCATTTTTTAAAAGGGCTATGCAAATTTAAGAAAATCCTATTGATACTTATTTTAATCCCCTTGAAAATTATTCTAATTTTATTCATTTATTGCATCCATTTAAAAAGTGTTGTTTTTCTTAAAAGGTTTCTCTCCTTTTTTCCCTTGGCAAAAAACAACATTATGTCAAGCCCCAGTGGCCTAATGGATAAGGCACTGGCCTCCTAAGCCAGGGATTGTGGGTTCGAGTCCCATCTGGGGTGCTGATTGCGCTCTCTTGCTAGGTGATCTGAATGTGTTTTCAAAATCCCTTCATCAGTTTCTGGAGGGAAATAGGCAAAAGTCGTATAACTCCCTTCGGAATTATTTATTTATTTATTTATTATTTTTAATTTCTTGACCAGCCAGGGGCTACATATCCAATCCCCACCGCAATCTGGAATGTCCAACTGTCTGCAACCACAGCCACG